>WNWK01031969.1:0-22277 GCA_009830355.1 Cherax destructor
CGATGTTCAAGTAAACAAATCACACCATCAATACACATCAACTGGCGAGTCTAATATTCTTGCACAAGTGCGCTGATATTATTTATACCATTTTTACAATGATGCAGTTGTATACATAACAGTAAATTTTCTATTTTTTGAGAATAAAAATTCAAAATGGAAAGCAAACGTAATGTAAGAGGGGCCTGGAGACGTGACTAATGAACAGAGAATGTCTGCCTTGTTTATTATGGACCCTATTTTGAAATTGGCATCGTTTGAAATTTGTGTGAAATTAGCCAAATTGCCATTTTCTGACCACTATTTTGGGTAGTTGAAATTGGTAAATAGGCAGTTTCTTGTACTCAATCGATAGAAGAAATGGAGTTCTAGCGAAATAGCTATAATTTTAGTAGACTGAAACATTGGAATTTGCCGAAAATAGGGCTCAAAGTGGGCGAAATCGCCGATGCGTAAATGTCATGGATACCGCTAACTTCGCGAAAGCATAATTCCGTTAGTTTTCGATCAAATTTCATAATATTTGTGGCGTTATGATCGGAAAAAGATTCTCTATCATTTCATAATTTTTTTTTTTTTTTTTTTTTTAAGCAATTAAAAACACATTCCTCACACTCATATAAAAGGATTGGTACTGCTATATTCTGGTATCCTCTACCTCCCCTTTCTGCTTTTTTGCCTGTATAGATATGTGAAATTTTTCTTTCCTCACATGCATCAACACTCCAACTACCTCTGCCCCCCTCCTTCATCTATTTTATAGTTTACCTCATCTTTTATAGCTCTTTCTGCTGATACGTCCACTGTCAAATATCTGAATGCCTTCACTTCCTTTGTAATTCCTCCCATCGATCTGATATTCATTTTTTCATTGCATAAATTATTTGTTACTCTCATCACCTCACACTTGTATGGTCACTTTTAATTTCCTTGATTTACAGATCCTCCCAAACTCCTCCAACAACTTTAGCAGCTTCTCTTTATAGAATACAGTGGAACCCGTTTTCATCCTTAACCCTTTGGGGGTCCAAGGGGTCTCTCTGAAACTCGTTCTCAGGGTCCACGAATTTAAGTGAGGAAGAGGTTGGAAGCAGTGATACTATGTTAAAAAGTCATGGGTGGTGTAAATATTATGCAAAGCATTCAGAGTGAAGGAGGGGTTGTTGTGGTGGTTTAGACACTGAGAAAGGATGGACTAGTACGTACATGATATCCAAGAGCATGTATAAATCTGGGAAAGAGAGAAAGGGGTCATCCCAGGAAAGGATGACTCTTTGAATTTATATAAAAAAAAATATGAAGTTTAGATTACTGAGAACATTTAAGCAAAAAAGAATCCAAAATAATGAATTTAAACTGGAAATTCAAACTTGGAAAGGATATCCAATGCAGTACAGTATCACATTATTATTATAATAATAAAAAAGAAGTGCTGAACCTACAAGGGTCATACAGCACAGCAGGGCAGGGGATGGTGCAGGATTATAAAGTAGCAAGGGTGGAGTGGACAACAGAGGGAGAGTTAGAAAGGGCTGTGAGGAGTGCTAGAGGAAGAATCATCAAAGTTTGTGTAGTAAAACAGTATCACAACAGTGAATACTTTAGGTATCTTTAGGAACAGACTGAATGTGTACATGAGTGGGAGTAAATGTATGTGAGTAGCATCTATCTAGCAGGGGTTAGTAGACCTACTGCAGTGCTCCTTTATTCTTAAATTATTACATGTGAAGTGGGAAGGGTTAAAGAATATGACTAAAATTGGCTAATATGCCTGCTGCAATGCTCCTCTATTTTTATATTCTTATGGACATGGATAATATACAGCATTAAAGAGTAATTAGGTATAACATATTTAACCATAAATATTATTGTGATGAAAATACATATTAATGTCACAATACTGTATATTAATGAAAACATTTAGTAATTCAACACAGAAAAATAAATTAATGGAAACATACAGTATTTAAGAACAGAAATAGCACATCATTATCAAGGGATAAAGAACACATTGAAATTAATAAATTAATCATGAATTAATACTCTTCACATGTTGATGGATAATGTGTCTATATTATACTAAGTCACCAAGTCTGCTGCCTGATTAACTCACTGATGATGGTAACTTCACCAGATACCTCTAGTGTAGCATGATGTTAAAAATACAAAAAGTAATATTCCTCCTTTTTTGCAGCTTTTTTACACCTGAACTCTTCAGATTTAGTCTTAAATTTATTTACGTTATTACAGGCCCTGACATGATTAGGAAACCCATTCCCATTTCTTGTAGCTGTATGCCTAGTGGCACACTATTTAATATAGCTGCTCATCTGAACCCAGAAAAAAAAATAGTTATTTCTTGGGGAATACACAAATAACCCACACATAGGAGAGAGGAGCTTACGACGACGTTTTGGTCCAACTTGGACCATATACAAAGTGACTTTGTAAATGGTCCAAGTCGGACCATGTTCCAGTCATGGTATTGTGCCTGTTTTGTTATTACTTGGGGAAATTGTTATTTTGAAAGAAATTAGTAGCATAAACAGAACTTTTACTTTTACAAGAGGAAAAATGATTGTGATGAAACGCACATCTGGCCTAATCAGCAGCTAGCATTTAGATTCGGCATTCCAGTAATATACATGTACAGTGGTACCCCAGTTTATGTAATTAATTCGTTCCAGAATGCTGTTCAAGTGCTGTTACCAAACAAATTTGTTCCCATAAGGAATAATGTAAATTAGATTAGTCCTTTTAGACCCCCAAAAATACACTTACAAAAGCACTTACAAAAATACACTTACATAATTGTTCGAGTTTGGAGCAGTACGTAAACCGGGGGTCCACTGTATTCAATTCATGAGCAACGGACTAATGTTGACGTTAAAAACCACCTAGGTTAGCTTAGGTTATTTTTAAGTACCGTACGTTCCAAAATAATGCAATATATATATACAACTGGAATGTAGACTCTAAATACTCGCTGTTGATTAGTGAAGTGAATTTTGCTACAGTCTTCCTTTCATAAAAGATTTATGTAATTAATATCTCTCAAAATCATAATTTGTCCAAGAAATACAGTAACTATTTTTTGCTTGTATGATTAAGAATAAGTAAATGACAGAGTTCTGTCAAGCAGCTAAATTAAGTATTGACCTGTTCACTTTTCTTGTTACAATACTGATTCTGGTTTCTAACCCCTCAAAAAATTGTGGCAAGACAGTCTAGAAATTCAATGATGAGAAATTTAAATTACGTGTATTCCGATATGGAAAACATGTGGAAATTAAAATTTCATCGGAGTATAAAACAAATTCCAACCACACAACAGAGCGAAAATCTATGTCAAAGACCTGGGAGTGATCATGTCAGAGGATCTCACCTTCAAGGACCATCAAACTGTAGCAATCACATCTGCTAGAAAAATGACAGGATGGATAATGAGAACCTTCAAAGCCAGGGATGCCAAGCCCATGTTGACACTTTTCAGGTCGCTTGTTCTATCTAGGCTGGAATAGTGCTGCACACTAACTGCACCTTTCAAGGCAGGAGAAATTGCTGACCTAGAAAATGTGCAGAGAACCTTCACGGCATGCATAACTGTGATAAACCACCTCAATTACTGGGAACGCTTGAAGTTCTTAAACCTGTACTCCCTACAACGCAGACGGGAGAGATACGTTATTATATACATTTGAAAAATCCTAGAGGGATTAGTACCAAACTTGCACACGAAAATCACTCCCTACGAAAGCAAAAGACTCGGCAGACAATGCAACATCCCCCCAATGAAAAGCAGGGGTACCACTAGCACGTTGAGAGACAACACAATAAGTGTCAGGGGTCCAAGACTGTTCAACTGCCTCCCAGCTTACATAAGGGGGATTACCAATAGACCCCTGGCTGTCTTCAAGCAGGCACTGGACAGTCACCTAAAGTCGGTACCTGACCAGCCAGGCTGTGGTTCGTACGTTGGACTGCATGTGGCCAGTAGTAACAGCCTGGTTGATCAGGCCATGATCCACCATGAGGCCTGGTCACAGACCGGGCTGCGGGGGCGTTGACCCCTGGAACTCTCTCCAGGTAAACTCCAGGTAGAAACAATTAGTCAAATTTCTATGTCCAGGATGAACCTTATCTGGACGTTGGTGCAAGAGAACACATGGGCCAGGATGAATTTCAAAAGTTTGAAATGCTGGAAGTGGTAGATACAGCTGAAATTAAACCATAAATTCAAAACTTATAAAAAATTTAGCTTAGACAAGGGTTAGGAACAAAATTATACTAGTAAAAGTATTTTGCAGCAACCACTTAATATCATTATTATTATAATTATTATTATTGTTTGGGGGACATACAATGTCTGGGGAATGGAAGGAAATTGTTTGATCCAAAGAAGACAAGGGTAGCTCTAATATCTTAGACCAAGAGGCTTTCACCAGCATCAAGGAACCCCTTTGAAGGAAATGTTTATAATGCCAGTACTGTACACCATTTACTGCAACAACTGTGAAGCCCAAAACAGTTTTTTTAAAAATCTGTAAATTTAACCTTCTTACACAGAGGGCTATGATGGTCATATAAATTCTATTGCCAGAATAAACTTTGGAAATGGAAAAGTTAGTAAGTTTATCTAGGTACAGGTACACAAAAATAAAGTTACACAAATTATCATACATACTAGTAACATATGTGTAAATTACCTAGGATACCCCAAAGTTATTTATTGCCATGTGGGCCATTGTTTGTCTTTTTCTGGGACAGAAATCTGCTAATATTTTATATTATAAATAATATCCATGCTATCCATTCCATGAGAAAAATAGTTATTTTGTGGAAATTATTTTAGGTGATAACAGGCAAAGTAAGAATATCAGACATTATGCAAATTGTTTTTAAGTAGGTTTTGTAGTGGAAACTGTTATATCATGAAAAAATATGAAAGAAGCTTCATTTTGATAAGTAACCCAACCAAACTTAATTTAGATCAGCCATAAATTGTCAGTAAGGTTATATTCAGTAACACATTTTGTAGTACAGTGGACCCCCAGTGTTCGTGATGCTCCAAACTCGCCCTTTTATGTAAGTGTATTTTTGTAAATGCTTTTGTAAGTGTATTTTTGGGGTCTAAAAGGACTAGTCTACTTTACATTATTCCTTATGGGAATAAATTCGGGTAATGGCACATGAACAGCATTCTGGAATGAAAAAATCACGAAAACTGGGGGTCTACTGTATAAGCAAAAGGGTCTTGTCCCATAGTCACTAAATATAAATTTCTCCAGTGCACAATGAACTTAATGCTTGAAAATTTACATAATAAAAACACACCTTGGTGAAAATAAAGTAGTAAGTAGTAGTAAAGGAAAAAGAAGAAATTTTTTTTTTTACAAAGTACAATATATAAATGATATAGGAATTGCTGACATTACTGGCATACTACTTTACAACAACCCCTTGTTATAAAAGGATAAGATTTGTTCAGATTTTTAACACCGTAGCAATCGCATTTGCTAGAAAAATGACAGGATGGATAATGAGAACCTTCAAAACCAGGGATGCCAAGCCCATGTTGACACTTTTCAGGTCGCTTGTTCTATCTAGGCTGGAATATTGCTGCACACTAACTGCACCTTTCAAGGCAGGTGAAATTGCTGACCTAGAAAATGTGCAGAGAACCTTCACGGCACGCATAACTGTGATAAACCGCCTCAATTACTGGGAACGCTTGAAGTTCCTAAACCTGTACTCCCTAGAATGCAGGCGGAGAGATACATTATTATATACAGGTGGAAAATTCTCGAGGATTAGTACCAAACTTGCACACGAGAGTCACTCCTACAAAAGCAAAAGACTCGGCAGGCGATGTAACATCCCCCAATGAAAAGCAGGGGTGCCAATAGCACGTTGAGAGACAACACAATAAGTGTCAGGGGCCCAAGACTGTTAAAACTGCATCCCAGCATACATCAGGGGGATTACCAACAAACCCCTGGCTGTCTTCAAGCAGGCACTGGACAGGCACCTAAAGTCGGTACCTGACCAGCCAGGCTGTTGTTCGTACGTTGGACTGAGTGCAGCCAGCAGTAACAGCCTGGTTGATCAGGCTCTGATCCAACATGAGGCCTGGTCACAGACTGGGCCGCAGGGGCGCTGACCCCTGGAACTCTCTCCAGGTATACTCCAGGTAAATGTACTGCTCCATAACCTATATCAACATAGAGTAAGAATTAGTATTAGTCAGCCCACACATTGTAAGCTTTACAAGGAAATAAACATTTTTTTTTTATTTTGAGGAGGGTTAGCCACCCAGGATAACCCAAGAAAGTTTGTGCCTCGAGGACTGTCTGTCTTATTTCCATTGACGTCCTTCAATTTTGTCCCCAGAATGCCACCCACACTAGTTGACTAACGCCCAGGTACCACCTACTTACTGCTAGGTGAACAGGCACAGTAGATAAGATAAGCAGGTGTAAGAATACATGTCCAACGAACTATGCCAAAATCAGCGAGGGACAGCATTACAGATGTATTTAATATATAAATACGTATGTGACTACACAAAAAGATTAATTTATTTTGGTTAGCATTTACAATGTTTGATACGTGTTTTCATTGTACTTTCTCTAGGTTACAATTCTTGGAATCATATGGATGTAGTGACAATGATGGATTAATGATACCCAGCCTACCTGTGCACACGAACACTGTACAGGTGTACTCAAGCTTCAGGTCTGCTCAGAAAAAACATGCCAGGTATCCAAACTTTGACGTCACAAAGTTGCTTTTTCAGGATACGTGTTGTTGACTTACAGGAACAGATGTTGTTGTTGGGGTTATTAAGAGCCACCAAAGCTTACACCTTATTGAGCCTTGCCTCCCAGGAGTCTGGGATAAATATATTGCCCAAATATGTGTGGGAATAATAAAGAAAATGAGGTTTCTCAGGAAAGAGAAACAGGAACAATAAGTCCCAGTGAGGTAAGGTGGTTCCTCATTGCTTAAACCCCGGCACAGCCGGAACCCACTCAGCCAACATGAGTCAACAACAACAATCTCGGAGCATAGGAGCTTATGTATGGCGCCCCCGACCAATTGCCAGAGGAATGAGGATGTAGACAAACGTCCCAGGTAAAGATAGAATGAGAAAATTGTCAATGAGGCTCAAGGCAGGGTAGAGTGAGACTTCCATACTCCAAAGTCAGCACAGTTCTTTGTACTTGCTTAAGGTGCTTCAACAACGACCACAGATGTGAAGGAACAACTTACAATAGAAACCACGTCCGTGTTGACGTCGCTTAGTTACCAAACACCCAGACTAAACTTTGCTTTTTTTTTTAGGGTTGCATTGCATTAACAAGAAAATAATGTTGTGAACTGTCACATATGAACAGTTATGATATTTTTGTATAAATTTCGTCACAAGTAACTTCTTCAGTCCTTATGCAGAGAAAGCTAAAGCAATAAAATATATAGTGAAATGGAATCAGGTGAAATAGGATATGCCAAGAAAGCTGGTAAGCGGTGTGGTTGGTTGGTGTCACGTGCTGGCTGTGTTCAGGTTGGGCAACGACTTGGTTGTCAAATATTTGGAGATAATGAAGCTGCCCGATTTGTGTGGATGATGTGCAATACTGCTATTAAGGCATCTTACAAGTATTTTCGTTTACGTTGGTTACTCATCATTAACTAGCCTAGCCTCTTCCACCTCATGAGGTGTCCCTGGTTACCTCTATGTTGGATACAGTTGTTAGGATCATCATGACTACAAGCGTACTTACATTCACAGACTCATTCTCGTACAGTCTCATATTATTATTATACGTCCCCTCAAGGGAGGTTCCTTGACCCTGGTGAGGGGCTCTTGATCTAGGGAATTGGATCTGTGCTCCAGTTCCCTGAATTGAGCCTGAATACCTTCCATCCCCTCCCACATGCGCTGTATAATCCTATGGGTTTAGCGCTCCCCCATAATAATAATATTATTATATGTATATGAAGAACTAAACTCGTGTGCATTATTTAGCACAATGAGTGATGGAGGCTCGATTACCCATTCATTAAGCACAAGACAGACATGCTGCATAACAGCACTCGCCAAGGTGCCACACCATTTCACAAAATCGGCCAGCTACAGTCTCCAGTTATTTGGCAAACAAACTGTTGCCTAACTTGACACTACCATTATGTGACACCAACACATACCACCTACATACTTTTTTCAGTACTCTCTTTCAATTGACTCCATCTTATTATATATCTGTTGCTTCAGCTGTCTCTGCATTAGCTTGAAATAGCTAAAGAAGTCGCGTGTGGTAAAATATTTCTTTCTTTAAACGATTCTGTCCCTTACACCCCTCTTCTTCTCACCCCTGGTCTTTTGACGACCTGTCAACCGTATACACACAACTCCACACATAGAAGAGGAGCTTACGACGACGTTTCGGTCCGACTTGGACCATTTACAAAGTCGTAAGCTCCTCTCTTCTATGTGCGGTGTGTGTGTATTGTTCCAGTCACGGTATTATGCCTTTTTGTTATTTGTCAACCGCATAGTTTCTCCGCGATCTTCTCAAATCACTCCTGCTGTTAGGTAATTTTAATTACCATAATTTTCTTAGGAGTTAATAACACTGTGACTCAGTGTGACCTCTTGGAGTTCTTTCTCACTCTTTACGTGTCTTAAACACCTGAACTTCGACTACTGACCAGTAGATTTCATAGTTTATCACATTGCCCTAGACTTCTGTAGGCTTGTCACAGAGGTTATTTAATACAGTCATAATTTTCCCATCGCCATCACCTAATGGATTATGAAACTGACCTCCAAATAAATCAGATATACAGTATTTACCAAGATAACAATGGCACTCCCTGCATCATGGAAAATTCCCCCTTTCCAAATTACATTGATCTTTCCTCCCCCTTTCCTCCTAAGAACTTTATTAGATCATAAAAAACTTGGTCTTGAAGCCAAGCATCTAAATAGAAGTTGAAACCAAGTTATAAAGATACTTCCGTCACTGAGTCTTCTTCTAAATTATGTACGATACACTGGTGGCGTTGTCCAATAACCCAGTGCAGCTGATAGTGCCGTAACTCTTGCACAGAACTATAGCTTTTATACTGAAATTAAGGCCAAGGTTAGGTAATATAAACTTTATTTAGGAAACTGACATATGGTTTTACAGATAATGGTATACATTTGTACACTGATTCTGGAGTTTACCTGGAGAGAGTTCCGGGGGTCAACGCCCCCGCGTCCCGGTCTGTGACCAGGCCTCATGGTGGATCAGGGTCTGATCTGGATGCAGATATTGTAGGAATTATTATTATTATTATAATCAAATAAGCGCTAAACCAAAGGAGTCATACAGCGCTGCAGGTTATTGCAGGATGCAGGGAGAATGGGTTGTAAGAGGAGATGGATGATTAGTAGGGTATGGAGTGCAGTAGGACGGTGGATAGTGCAGGGATAGAGCGTAAGCAAGAGATCGAGGTAGAAGGGATATTGTAGGAATACATAAAATAATTCGGTTTCCCTTTTTTTTTTTTTTTAATTAAATTATTCACTTTACTCCTCGCACTCAAATTTGTATGTGTCTATTTTTGAGATCACAATTTTAGTAATTTTTTCTATTTTCATAAATGCTCCCAACTTTATAAGGTGTATACGTATGTCGAAGCCAGGTAAAGGTATAGTGAAATGACAAACACGCAATGAAAGGAACACAGGCCTTCCATTGTTATGGATATGCACTAATCCATGAGATTAGTGCATATCCATAACATACTGAATATGCTTCACTGTAATGTGTTTGTGACTTAATTCATTGCATTTCGTCCACAAACTAGTTAAAATAAAAGAGGCATTATTTAATTTAAATACTTAACGATAATTAACAAGCTCCACGCGACCACTTAATATGTGAAGTAATCAGGGAAGTTGGATAGAGAGCTTGAAAGTGTGGCAGACGAGGGCTGTGAAGAACTGAGGGTGGGTTTAGATGCCTGTCCACCACTCTCACACTCTCTACTACGTGACCTGTGTCGTATGTCACACAATTCCCCTTCGTCACTTGCAGCCGCGGGAAATGCTACACACTCATTTCCAGGAAGTTGTAAAGTTGACATCTGGCCCCTGGAGGCTGACTGAAGGTGAGGAGGGTCACTCCCTGGTACTGGACGTGGTGTGTGGACCTCCGCGTCCGTGCTCATCTGCAGCACCATTGCTGGTGCAGCTGGGGTTATAAATGGTATCCGGGAGAGGATGGAGATCGCTACCTCGGGAGGTTCTACTGGCGGGGAAGGCAGTAAGTCTGAGTAAACAAGTTTTGAAGATACACTGGTATTGCTTGAGGCCAGTGGTACCCAGTGATGACGCTCTGTTGTAGATGACGACTGGTAAGTGTTGTTCTTTGCTTCGTAGAGTCTCTCATTTTCTTTGCCCGACAGTGAGACTGGTTTGGTTGTCTTCTTTTTCGTTTATATTTTGTCTTGGTGTATGTATTACATTGTTCTGCGGATTCCAAGGACGCTGGGCGGCCCCTTACTGAGTGGTAATAAGAGAAACCTTTCCTTCGTTGTTGTGGTAGTGGTGGAGGCGGGGAGGATGGCAGGTACTGCAAGAGACTGACATAGTGGCACAAATTCTTTTGCAGGCTCATGATCTTTATACTCTCAAACTTGCTGGTATTTCCGGCTGACAAGATTGTAATATTCGGCATGTGTTCGTGTGAAGTAAAATTAGTAATGTACGAATACTTAGAGCCGTGAGTGTTGTTTGGGTTGGACCTGAGAAGGATGTGTGTTGGAAGACACATCTTCGCAAGCAGAAGATAAACACAATGAGCAGCAGTGTCGTGCACATCACACCCATCCCCACCAACGCTATCTCCGGCATTTCGACACCCTGAAAATGTATAGATTATAGAAATATCAGATATATCCAAAACTAAACTCATACTTGGTAAAAAGGATCATGATAAATAAAACATTAACAACTAGGTATCTAATTGATAAGAGACGTTTCGCTAAATGTGCAGAGAACCTTCACGGCACGCATAACTGCGATAAACCACCTCAATTACTGGGAACGCTTGAAGTTTCTAAACCTGTACTCCCTAGAACGCAGGCGGGAGAGATACATTGTTATATACACGTGGAAATTCTCGGGGATTAGTACCAAACTTACACACGAAAATCACTCCCTACGAAAGCAAAAGACTCGGCAGGCGATGTAACATCCCCCAATGAAAAGCAGGGTGCCACTAGCACGTTGAGGGACAACACAATAAGTGTCAGGGGCCCAAGATTGTTCAACTGCCTCCCAGCATACATAAGGGATTACCAACAAACCCTGGCTGTCTTCAAGCAGGCACTGGACAGGCACCTAAGTCGGTACCTGACCAGCCAGGCTGTGGTTCGTACGTTGGACTGCGTGCGGCCAGCAGTAACAGCCTGGTTGATCAGGCTCTGGTCCAACATGAGGCCTGGTCACAGACCGGGCCGCAGGGGCGTTGACCCCTGGAATTCTCTCCAGGTAAACTCCAGGTAAACCAGAGACATTTTCAATTCAATGTAAGTGCTGGAGACAGTGGAAGAAGGGGAGAGGAAATTTAAGATGTTCATTCCTCAGCCTTGATAAATCAAGGCTGAGATTGAACACCACCTATGAAGGCTGGGAGATCACCTCAAAATTACCTCTTCACTTCTTCCAGCGTATCCAGTATTTATTCTCTTAATTAAATTGAAAATGGCACTGGTTGATGAAAGGTCCCCATCAATAAAAATACCCAGACGTTACATGTTTCTTATTTACCAACTTGGTATTATATATCATTAATGTCATGATAAAATATCTTATTTTTATAAATCTGTCTTGTAATAGTTAAAATGGCATGTAACAAAACGAACAGAATGTACATATACTGAACAGTTGTAGTTAACTGTTACCTCTTACAACAAAATCCTTCTTACTTGACGAGAAATTTGAGAATTAATAATTCGATAATTGTGTAAGTTGATCTCAAGATCGTATGAATCATGAAGGATAAAATCAGGTGTCAGGACACCACGGAGAATAACACAAGTGATAATGGCACAATACCAACTTAAACCAATTTGGTAATATCCTAAGGAGAGGGTAATAATGTGAGCTTCGCCCCACTAAATATAAAGCACTTATAGGCCCTGAGATATCCACAACCCTAGGTGTAAATAAACATGACACAAACAAAACTCTCGGTGTATTTACTTTCACTCTATACTCATTTTTCCCGTTAAATTAAATTTCTCGTCAAGGGAGCACATTTTTACCAGCGACCTGTTAGCACATTTTGACCAAGAGAAAAAATATCATTCTTCCTTCCTCATTAGAATTAAAAAAGCCACACGGTAGTTTTTATCGAGGGAAAAAAATTACACGGAGCTGACTACTGTTTTATAAAAAATTATATTGACCTAGTTGTTATAGCAGATGAAATGAAAAGACGCATGTGTAACCCATGAATTTATGAAGCTCTACACAAAGTGAGACATTAATTTGATAAAGCTCTACACTGACTTGATAAAGCTCTACAGAGACATTGTCTTGATAAAGCTCTACACATAGACATTGTCTTGATAAAGCTCTACACATAGACATTGTCTTGATAAAGCTCTACACACAGACATTGTCTTGATAAAGCTCTACACATAGACATTGTCTTGATAAAGCTCTACACATAGACATTGTCTTGATAAAGCTCTACACATATACATTGTCTTGATAAAGCTCTACACACAGACATTGTCTTGATAAAGCTCTACACATAGACCTTGTCTTGATAAAGCTCTACACAGAGACACTGTCTTGATAAAGCTCTACACAGAGACATTGTCTTGATAAAGCTCTACACAGAGACATTGTCTTGATAAAGCTCTACACAGACTTGATAAAGCTCGACACAGACTTGATAAAGCTCGACACAGACTTGATAAAGCTCTACACAGACTTGATAAAGCTCTACACAGACTTGATAAAGCTCTACACAGACTTGATAAAGCTCTACACAGACTTGATAAAGCTCTACACAGACTTGATAAAGCTCTACACAGACTTGATAAAGCTCTACACAGACTTGATAAAGCTCTACACAGACTTGATAAAGCTCTACACAGACTTGATAAAGCTCTACACAGAGACATTGTCTTGATAAAGCTCTACACAGAGACATTGTCTTGATAAAGCTCTACACAGAGACATTGTCTTGATAAAGCTCTACACAGAGACATTGTCTTGATGAAGCTCTACACAGTTAAATACGACTTGCTGAAGGTCTATACAGCGAAGCAGACGTGATAAAGTGCTACACAGAGTGAAATATGACTTGATAAAGCTCTACACAGAGACATTGTCTTGATAAAGCTCTACACAGAGACATTGTCTTGATAAAGCTCTACACAGAGACATTGTCTTGATAAAGCTCTACACAGAGACATTGTCTTGATAAAGCTCTACACAGAGACATTGTCTTGATAAAGCTCTACACAGAGACATTGTCTTGATAAAGCTCTACACAGAGACATTGTCTTGATAAAGCTCTACACAGACTTGATAAAGCTCGACACAGACTTGATAAGCTCTGCACAGATGAAAAGCTCTACAAGACATTGTCTTGATAAAGCTCTACACAGAGACATTGTCTTGATAAAGCTCTACACAGAGACATTGTCTTGATAAAGCTCTACACAGAGACATTGTCTTGATAAAGCTCTACACAGAGACATTGTCTTGATAAAGCTTTACACGATAAAAATGTTGACAACAAAACTTTGCTTTACCCTCGTGATATTTCTGCATTAGTGCTCAAATTTTATTTCATTGCAATTTTACATAGATATTTGTAGTTACAATCAAACTGAAGTGCAAGGAGAGCCACTGACATGCCATGGTGAAGTGCAAGGAGAGCCACTGACATGCCATGGCATTAGGGCAGCTTAAAATGACTTTCTAAAATCTTCGAAAAATTAATTCATAGACAGATCTATTCCTACCTCGTCTCACACAACGTACTCAACCCCTGTCACTTTGGATTCAGGACCTACAAGAGCACAAACGATGCTATTATACACATGTTAGAGTTAATATACACCGCACTTGAGAAGAAAGAAGTCCCACTGGGAATCTTCATTGATTTACGCAAAGCTTTTGATACAGTCGACCATGACTTACTGCTCACAAAATTAACACACTATGGTATAAGGGGGCACCCACTCAACTACCTAAAGTCATACCTTAGTAACAGAAGCCAATACGTGTACACAAATGGAGCGAACTCTTCCACACAACAAATTACAGTCGGAGTCCCTCAAGGAAGTGTCCTGGGGCCACTCCTATTCCTCATTTACATAAATGACCTACCGAATGCATCACAACTACTCAAACCCATATTATTTGCAGATGACACAACATATGTCTTCTCTCACCCAAATCCAGTCATACTGGCCAACATTGTTAATGCCGAATTACAGAAAATATCAACATGGATGACGACTAACAAGCTTACTCTCAATACTGACAAGACCTACTTCATACAGTTTGGAAACAAAGCCACAAATGTTCCACTTAACATAACGCTCAATGGTTCACCCATCACAAGACTCGCAGAGGGAAAATTCCTAGGAATCCACTAATTTACCCTTATCTCACCTATGGAATCTGTGCATGGGGATCAACAACATTAAATCACCTTAGACCACTCATAACCCGGCAAAAGGCTGCAGTTAGAATGATAAATTCCCACTCTAGACAGCATACTCCACCAATATTCAAAAGCCTAAAACTACTCACTGTAAAGAACATGCACACTTATTCTTGTGCCTACTACATACATAGAACTCTACACTCTAATATAAATCATCCGCTCAAAATTCTCCTCACCAACTTTAATAGGACCCATGACCACAACACAAGACACAGGTCACTTTTTGATATACCCTGAGTCCATATCAACCAATGTAAAAATTCTATGCACATAAAGGGCCCTAGAATCTGGAATTCATTACCAGTAGATACTAAGATAACCTTGTCTGAAAATCAATTTAAGACTCTTCTCAAAAACCACCTACTCACCCTAAACTAAATACTCATACTATAAATTACTTTCAAAAATGCTCAATGTTATTTTCCTTAAGATAATCTCATTTTTACAATGTAATATCATCATATTGTAATTTGAACAAATATATAACTAGAATAAACTCAATCAATTTCTCTAATATTATATTACATAGTCTATAAGTCATTAGATTAAGCTGCCTCTAATGCCATGGCATGTCAGTGGCTGTCCTTGCACTTCACCATGGCATGTCAGTGGCTCTCCTTGCACTTCACCATGGCATGTCAGTGGCTCTCCTTGCACTTCACCATGGCATGTCAGTGGCTCTCCTTGCACTTCACCATGGCATGTCAGTGGCTCTCCTTGCACTTCACCATGGCATGTCAGTGGCTCTCCTTGCACTTCACCATGGCATGTCAGTGGCTCTCCTTGCACTTCACCATGGCATGTCAGTGGCTCTCCTTGCACTTCACCATGGCATGTCAGTGGCTCTCCTTGCACTACCATGGCATGTCAGTGGCCTCTTGCACTTCACCATGGCATGTCAGTGGCTCTCCTTGCACTTCACCATGGCATGTCAGTGGCTCTCCTTGCACTTCACCATGGCATGTCAGTGGCTCTCTTGACTTCACCATGGCATGTCAGTGGCTCTCCTTGCACTTCACCATGGCATGTCAGTGGCTCTCCTTGCACTTCAGTTTATGATTGTAACTACAAATATCTATGTACTAATGCAATGAAATAAAATTTGTTTGTTTGTTTGACTTATAAACTATGTACATAATATTAGAGAAATTGATTGAGTTTATTCTAGTTATATATTTGATTGTTCAAATTACAATATGATGATATTACACTGTTCAAATTATATTTTTGATTGTTCAACATACTTTGGTATCCTATTATAATTGAGGTGAGCCATTATTATTATTATAATCAAAAGAAGCGCTAAACCACAAGGATTATACAGCTGAGCTGAGCCAGTCACATCCATGCACGTTAATTCACCTACCATGATGATGGTGGTTCACGTAGCTTCCAATAACAGTGAGGTGAAGCCAGGTGAGTGAATGAATAAGGTGGGTGAATGAGCCAGCTGGAACGTGAGACGGAGTGTGGGTGTGTGAGGGACAGGAAGCTAGCTTCTTCCTGTCTTATCTATGGTTTTGGTGTAGGGAGGAGGAAGTATAACGCCGTCAATCTTGCTCCCATGCCTTCACTTCCTCCCCATCTTTCCAACCATTTCTACGATATGCTACTCCCATTCCTCCCCATTTCTTAAATGGATATATATATATATATATATATATATATATATATATATATATATATATATATATATATATATATATATATATATATGTCGTGCCGATTAGGTAAAACTGGTCAATTAGCAAGAACTCATCTAAAATTAAGTCCTTTCTAAAATTTTCTCTTATACGTTTAAAGATATATTTTTTTCATTTATGTTAATGTAAAATTTATAATTCTGTACCAAGAGAAACTTTGAAAACCTACCTAACCTTATTACAACAAGCGCAATTTAATTTAGCCTAACCCAACTAAATATATTTTAGATACGTTAACATTAATTTAATAATAAACAAACACAATGAAATATATTTTCTTCGTTGTGTTCAGAATGATTTTGGCGAAATTATTGCATACACAAATTTTCACTTGTCTTATATGGCAATGTGAGCGTTGCTATTTAAGCCAAAATCGCAAGTTTTACCTAATCGGCACATATATATATATATATATATATATATATATATATATATATATATATATATATATATATATATATAAGAGATCACTTGGACAATGAAATATGGATCCCGGGCTACAATCTATACAGGTGTGACAGAGTGAACAGGCAAAAAGGGGGGGTTGGCCTGTATATCACAGAGTCACTTATATGTTCAGAACTACTAAATGCCTCAAATGATGTAGTTGAAGTACTAACAATAAAGGTCGAGAATCAAAACCTAGTCATCGTGGTTGTCTACAAGCCCCCTGGATGCATCGTCCCAACAATTCCAGGAACAGCTTCTGAAAATCGACCACTGTCTGGAAAATCTTCCAGCTCCTGCCCCCAACATCTTGCTACTGGGGATTTCAACCTCAGGCACCTAAATGGAGGAACATTGCAAACAATGTGGTAGCAGAGATAACACCAGGAGGCAGCTCAGATGAAAATTCACACATGCATTAACTTTTAAATCTCTGCAACAAATTCACCTTAAACCAGCAAATAGTGGAGCCCACAAGATTAGAGAATACGCTGGACCTCATCTTCACCAACAATGATGATCTGATACGAAATGTCATCATATCAAAAACAATATACTCAGATCACAACATAATAGAGGTCCAGACATGCATGCGGGAGCCCCAGATCAACAAAATGTGATCAGCCGCGAGGAGCTTTCTCCAAATTCAACTTCAATAACAAAACATAAGGTGGGACCAAGTAAACCAAGTCCTAAATGATATAAACTGGGAAGATTGCCTAAGCATCACGGATCCCAACCTATGTCTAGAACAAATTAACTCTGTGGTACTCGAGGTTTGCTCAAGGCGAAGGCAAAGAATAACAGAGCGGCTACAGGAGGCCAATATCTCTGAAATACGTAGGGAGACACTAGTCAGAGAAATAGCAAACATTGAATTAAAACTAAAGGAATCTTACAGGAATCAAGAGACACGGGAAGAACAAAAGCCATAAATGAAATTGAAAGAAACCCAAAGTATTTCTTTTCCTATGCAAAATCAAAGTCGAGAACAACAACCAGTATTGGGCCCCTACTTAAACGGGATGGGTCCTACACAGATGACAGCAAGGAAATGAGTGAGTTACTTAAGTCCCAGTATGACTCAGTTTTTAGTGAGCCACTAACCAGACTGAAAATCGAAAACCTAAATGAATTTTTATGAGAGTGCCACAGAATTTGACAGACGCATGCCTTTCTGACATCACCACGATGCCAAATGACTTCGAAAAGGCAATAAATGACATGCCCATGCACTCTGCTCCAGGCCCAGACTCATGGAACTCCGTGTTCATCAAGAACTGCAAGAAGCCCCTATCACATGCTTTTAACATCTTATGGAGAGGAAGCATGGACAATGGGATCGTCCCGCAGCTACTAAAAACAACAGACATAGCCCCGCTCCACAAAGGGGCAGTAAAGCAATAGCAAAGAACTACAGACTAATTGCGCTAACGTCCCATATCATAAAAATCTTTGAAAGGGTTCTAAGAAGCAAGATCGCCACCCATCTTGATACCCATCAATTGCACAACCCAGGACAGCATGGGTTTAGAGCAGGCCGCTCCTGTCTGTCCCAACTACTGGACCACTACGACAAGGTCCTGGATGCTCTAGAAGATAAACAGAATGCAGATGTTATATACACAGATTTTGCAAAAGCCTTTGACAAGTGTGACCATGGTGTAATAGCACACAAAATGCGTGATAAAGGAATAACAGGAAAAGTTGGTAGATGGATCTATAATTTCCTAACATGTAGAACACAAAGAGTAGTAGTCAACAGAGTAAAGTCTGAGGCAGCTACTGTGAAAAGCTCTGTTCCACAAGGCACAGTACTTGCTCCCATCCTATTCCTCAACCTCATATCAGATATTGACAGGGATAAGCCACAGTGCTGTGTCTTCCTTTGCAGATGACACTCAAATCTGTATGACAGTGTCCACCGTTGAAGACACGGCTAGACTCCAAGCAGACATAAACCAAATCTTTAAATGGGCTGCAGAAAACAATATGAAGTTCAATGATGAGAAATTTCAATACTCAGATACGGAAAACGTGAATAAATTAAAATCTCTTCGGAGTACAAAACTAATTCCAACCACACAATAGAGCGAAAAACTAATGTCAAAGACCTGGGAGTGATCATGTCAGAGGATCTCACCTTCAAGGACCATAACAAAGTAGCAATTGCATCTGCTCGAAAAATGACAGGATGGATAATGAGAACCTTCAAAACCAGGGATGCCAAGCCCATGTTGACACTTTACAGATCGCTTGTTCTATCTAGGCTAGAATATTGCTGCACACTAACGGCACCTTTCAAGGCGGGTGAAATTGCTGACCTTGAAAATGTGCAGAGAACCTTCACGGCACGCATAACTGCGATAAACCACCTCAATTACTGGGAACGCTTGAAGTTCCTAAACCTGTACTCTCTAGAACGCAGGCGGGAGAGATACATTATTATATACACATGGAAAATTATCGAGGGCTTAATACCAAACTTGCACACAAAAATCACTCCCTACGAAAGCAAAAGACTCGGCAGGCGATGTAACATTCCCCCAATGATGAGCAGGGGTGCCACTAGCACGTTGAGGGACAACACAATAAGTGTCAGGGGCCCAAGATTGTTCAACTGCCTCCCAGCATACATCAGGGGGATTACCAACAAACCCCTGGCTGTCTTCAAGCAGGCACTGGACAGGCACCTAAAGTCGGTACCTGACCAGCCGGGCTGTGGTTCGTACGTTGGACTGCGTGCGGCCAGCAGTAACAACCTGGTTGATCAGGCTCTGGTCCAACATGAGGCCTGGTCACAGACCGGGCCGCGGGGGCGTTGACCCCTGGAATTCTCTCCAGGTAAACTCCAGGTATGAGAAGTTTTTGCAAAGTAGAAGTGATGCAAGGAAGGAGGAGTATTTGGAGAAAAAAGAGAGGTTAAGAGAGTGGTGAAGCAATGTAAAAAGAGATCAAATGGGAAGTGGGTGAGATGTTATAACAAATTTTGTTGAAAATAAGAAAAAGTTTTGGAGTGAGATTAATAAGTTGAGGAAGCCTAAAGAACGAATGGATTTGTTAGTTAAAAATAGGAGAGAAGAGTTATTAAATGGAGAGTTAGAGGTATCGGGAAGACGGAGGGAATATTTTTGAGGAATTGTTAATTGTGATAGGGAAGCTGTGGTTTCGTGTATAGGGCAAGGAGGAATAACATCTTGTAGGAGTGAAGAAGAGCCAGTTGTGAGTGCGAGGGAAAGTTCGTGAGACAGTGGGTAGAATGAAAGGGAGTAAGGGTGCTGGGACTGATGGGATAAAGATAGAAATGTTAAAAGCAGGTGGGGATATAGTTTTGGAGTGGTTGGTGCTTTTATTTAATAAATGTATGGAAGAGGGTAAGGTACCTTTGAGATTGGCAGAGAGCATGTATTGTTCCTTTGTATAAAGACAAAGGGGACAAAAGAGATTGCAAAAATTATAGGGGAATAAGTCTGTTGAGTATACCTGGTAAAGTGTATGGTAGAGTTATTATTAAGAAAGAATTAAGAGTAAGACGGAGAGTAGGATAGCAGATGAACAAGGAGGCTTTAGGAAAGGTAGGGGGTGTGTAGACCAAGTGTTTACAGTGAAACATATAGGTGAACAGTATTTAGATAAGGTAAAGAGGTTTTTGTGGCATTTATGTATTTGGAAAAGGCGTATGACAGGGTGGATAGGGAAGCAATGTCGCAGATGTTGCAAATGTATGGAATAGGAGGTAGGTTACTGAAAAAAGTGGAGAGTATTTACGAGGATAGCGAGGCTCAGGTTAGAGAATGTCGGAGAGAGGGAGATTATTTCCCAGTAAAAGTAGGCCTTAGACAAGGATGTGTGATGTCACCAAGGTTGTTCAATATATTTATACATGGGCTGTAGGAGAAGTGAATGCTCGGGTGTTAGCAAGAGGTGTGGGTTAAAAGATAAAGAATCTGACAAAGTGGGAGTTGTCACAGTTGCTCTTTGCTATGACACTGTGCTTTTGGGAGATTCTGAAGAGAAATTGCGAGGTTGGTAGAGTGTAAAAGAAGAAACTTAAAAGTGAATATAGGAAAGTGTAAGATGATGAGGATAACCAAAAAAATTGGGTGACGACAGATTGGATATCAGATTGGAAAGAGAGTATGGAGGAGAATGCATTCAGATATTTAGGAGTGGGCGTGTCAGTAGATGGGTCTATGAAATTATTATTATAATCAAAAGAAGCGCTAAACCACAAGGGTTATACAGCTGGGTCTATGAAAGATGAGGTGAATAATAGAATTGATGAGGGGAAAAAGGTGAGTGGTGTACTTAGGAGTCTGTGGAGACAAAGAACTTTGTCCATGGAAGCAAAGAGGGGAATGTATGAGAGTATAGTTATATCAGCACTCTTATATAGGTGTGAAACATGGATGGTGAATGTTGCAACAAGGAGAAGGCTGGAGGCAGTGTCTGAGGGCAATTGTGGTGTGAATATAAGCAGAGAATTCATAGTTTGGAAATTAGGATGTGCTGAATTACCAAAACTATTATCCAGAGGGCTGAGGAGGGGTTGCTGAGGTGGTTCGGACATGTAGAGAGGATGGAAAATAAATCTGTAGTGGAGGGAAGGCGGGGTTGGGGTAGGCCTAGGATAGGTTGGAGGGAGTAAAGGAAGTTTTGTGTGCGAGGGGCTTGGACTTCCAGCAAGCATGCGTGAGTGTGTTAGGAGCGAATGGAGACAAATGGATTTTAGGACTTGACGAGCTGTTGGAGTGTAAGCAAGGTAACATTTATGAAAGGATTCAGGGAAACCGGCAGGCCGGACTTGAGTCCTGGAGATGGGAAGTACAGTGCCGGCACTCTGAAGGAGGGGTGTTAATGTTGCAGTTTTATGACTGTAGTGTAAACATGCGTCTGGCATGCTTAAATATATATATATATATATATATATATATATATATATATATATATATATATATATATATATATGTATATTGGAAATTCAATATTTAATTTGGTTCGAAAATATATGTATATTTAAAATACTGACCTTATATTTCTGCTCTTAAATGTCAGTTACAGTGGTGTGCGCAACACACAAGCCCCGTTGGTCCGGTGTACAAGCCCCGTTGGTACGGTGTACAAGACCCGTTGGTACGGTGTACAAGACCCGTTGGTCCGGTGTACAAGCCCCGTTGGTCCGGTGTACAAGACCCGTTGGTACGGTGTACAAGCCCCGTTGGTACGGTGTACAAGACCCGTTGGTACGGTGTACAAGCCCCGTTGGTCCGGTGTACAAGACCCGTTGGTCCGGTGTACAAGCCCCGTTGGTCCCGGGGTTTTAAGCCCCCGTTGGTACGGTGTACAAGACCCGTTGGTACGGTGTACAAGACCCGTT
>WNWK01031970.1:0-22274 GCA_009830355.1 Cherax destructor
TATATATATATATATATATATATATATATATAGTGGTACCTCGAGTTACGATATTTTTCGTTCGAGAATGCTGTTCAAGTGCCATTACCAAACGAATTTATCCCCATAAGGAATAATGTAAAATAGACTAGTCCTTTTACACCCCAAAAATATACTTACAAAAGCATTTAAAAAATAAACTTACATAAAAGGGCGATTTTGGGGACCATCGTAACTCAGGTACCACTGTATATATATATATATATATATATATATATATATATATATATATATATATATATATATATATAGTAGTAGGTTGGTAGACAGCAACCACCAGGGAGAGTACTACCGTCCTGCCAAGTGAGTGTAAAACGAAAACCTGTATTTGTTTTACATGATGGTAGGATTGCTGGTGTCTTTTTTCTGTCTCATAAACCTGCAAGATTTCAGGTACGTCTTGCTACTTCTACTTACACTTAGGTCACGCTACGCAAACATGTACACGTTTATGTATACACACTCATCTAAGTTTTCTTTGATTTTATCTTAATAGTTCTTGTTCTTATTGCTTTTCCTTTCATATCCATGGAAAAGTGTAATAAGAATCTTTCCTCCGTAAGCCATGCGTGTTGTAAAAGTCAACTAAAATGCCGGGAACAGTGGGCTAGTAACACCTTTTCCTGTATAGCTTACTAAAAAGAAAAATAAGAAAACCGTCAAAGTGGGATGTTTGAATGTGCGTGGATGTTGTGCGAATGATAAGAAAGAGATGATTGTAGATGTTATGAATGAAAAGAAGCTGGATGCCCTGGCTTTAAGTGAGACAAAGCTGAAGGGGGTAGGAGAGTTTCAGTGGGAAGAAATAAATGGAATTAGGTCAGAGGTTTCAAATAGAGTTGGAGCTGGCAATAATGTTGTGGCAATAATGGAGTGGCAATAATGTTGAATAATCAGTTATGGCAGGTAAAGAGGGAATATAAATGTATAAATTCAAGGATTATGTGGAGTAAAATAAAGGTTGGATGTGAAAAGTGGGTTATAGTAAGTGTTTATGCACCTGGAGAAGAGAAAGTGTAGAGGGAGAGAGAGATTTTGGGAAATGTTGAGTGAGTGTGTGGGGAGTTTTGAACCAAGTGAGAGAGTAATTGTGGTTGGGGATCTTAATGCTAAAGTGGGTAAAAATGTTGTGGAGGGAGTAGTAGGTAAATTTGGGTGCCAGGGCTAAATGTAAATGGGGAACCATTAATTGAGCTATGTGTAGAAAGAGGTTTGGTATTAAGTAATACATATTTTATGAAAAAGAGGATAAATAAATATACAAGGTATGATATAACACGTAATGAAAGTAGTTTGTTGGATTATGTATTGGTGGATAAAGGTTGATGGGTAGGCTTCAGGATGTACATGTTTATAGAGGGGCAACGGATATATCGGACCATTATTTGGTTGTAGCTACAGTTAGAGTAAAAGGTAGATGGGACAAAAGAAAATGGCAACAGCAAGTAAGAGAGGTAAAAGTGTATAAACTAAGGGAGGAGGAAGTTAGGGTGAGATATAAGCAACTATTGGCAGAAAGGTGGGCTAGTGCAAGTATGAGTAGTGGGGGGTTGAAGTATTAGAATGTGGGGCAGAAGTTTGTGGCTATAAGAGGGTGGGTGCAGGGGGAAAAGAGGAGTGAGTGGTGGAATGAAGAAGTAAAGAGTGTGATAAAAGAGAAAATGTAGCTTATGAGAGGTTTTTACAAAACAGAAGTTTTAATTGAAGAGCAGAGAATATGGAGAGTAAAAGAAAGGTGAAGAGAGTGGTGAGAGAGTGTAAAGAAGAGCAGATGAAAGAATGGGAGGCTCTGTCAAGAAATTTTGCTGAAAAGAAGAAATTTTTGGAGTGAGATAAACAAGGTAAGAAAGCCTAGGGAACGAATGGATTTGTCAGTTAAAAACAGAGTAGGGGAGTTAGTAGATGGGGAGCTGGAGGTATTGGGTAGATGGCGGGAATATTTTGAGGAACTTTTAAATGTCGATGAAAAAAGGGAGGCGGTAATTTCATGTACTGGCCAGGGAGGTACAACATCGTTTAGGAGTGAAGAAGAGCAGGATGTGAGTGTGGGGGAGGTGCGTGAGGCATTATGTAAAATGAAAGGGGGTAAAGCAGCTGGAACTGATGGGATCATGACAGAAATGTTAAAAGCAGGGGAGGGCGATATAGTGCTGGAGTGGTTGGTATTTTTGTTTAATAAATGTATGAAAGGGGAAGGTACCTAGGGATTGGCAGAGAGCATGTATAGTTCCTTTATATAAAGGGAAGGGGATAAAAGAGAGTGTAAAAATCATAGGGAATAAGTTTACTGAGTATACCAGGTAAAGTGTATGGCAGGGTTATTACTGAAAGAATTAGAGGTAAGACAGAGCGTAGGATTGCAGATGAGCAAGGAGGCTTTAGAGTGGGTAGGGGATGTGTAGATCAAGTGTTTACAGTGAAGCATATATGTGAACAGTATTTATATAAAGGTAGAGAAGCTTTCATTGCATTTATGGATTTAGAAAAGGCATATGAGAGTGGATAGGGGAAACAATGTGGCAAATGTTGCAAGTGTATGGAATAGGTAGTAAGTTACTGATGGCTGTATAGAGTTTTATGAGGATAGTGAGGCTCAAATTAGGGTGTGTAGGAGAGAGGAGATTACTTCCCGGTAAAAGTAGGTCTTAGACAGGGAAGTGTAATGTCACCATGGTTGTTAAATATATTTATAGATGGGGTTGTAAAAAAAGTAAATGCTAGGGTGTTGGGGAGAGGGGTGGGATTAAATTATGGGGAATTAAATGCAAAATGGGAGTTGACACAGTTATTTTTGCAGATGATACTGTGCTTATGGGAGATTCTAAAGAAAAGTTGCAAGGTTAGTGGACGAGTTTGGGAGAGTGTGTAAAGGTAGAAAGTTGAAAGTGAACATAGATAAAAGTAAGGTGATGAGGGTATCAAACGATTAAAATAAAGAAAAATTGGATATCACATTGGAGAGAGGGATTATGGAAGAAGTAAATGTTTTCAGATATTTGGGAGTTGACGTGTCAGCGGATGGGTTTATGAAGGATGAGGTTAACCATAGAATTGATGAAGGAAAAAAGGTGAGTGGTGCGTTGAGGTATCTGTGGAGACAAAAACGTTATCCATGGAGGCAAAGAAGGAATGTACGAAAGTATAGTCGTACCAACACTCTTATATGGGTGTGAAGCATGGGTTGCAAATGCTGCAGCGAGGAGGAGGCTGGAGGCAGTGGAGATGTCCTGTCTAAGGGCAATGTGTGGTGTAAATATTATGCAGAAAATTCGGAATGTGGAAATTAGGAGAAGGTGTGGAGTTAGTAAAAGTATTTGTCAGAGGGCTGAAGAGGGTTGTTGAGGTGGTTTGGTCATTTAGAGAGAATGGATCAAAGTAGAATGACTTGAAGAGCGTATAAATCTGTAGGGAAGGAAGGCGGGGTAGGGGTCGTCCTAGAAAAGGTTGGAGGGAGGGGGTAAAGGAGGTTTTGGGGGCGAGGGGCTTGGACTTCCAGCAAGCATGTGTGAGCGTGTTAGATAGGAGTGGATGGAGACGAATGGTTTTTGGGACATGACAATCTGTTGGAGTGTGAGCAGGGTAACATTTTGTGAAGGGATTCAGGGAAACCAGTTAATTGATTTAGTTGGACTTGAGTCCTGGAAATGGGAAGTTTAATGCCTGCACTTTAAAGGAGGGGTCTGGAATAGTGACAGCTGGGAGGGACTATTCTCAGCTGTCGTATCTGAGCGCCTCTGCAAAGACAGTGATTATGTATGAGTGTGGTCACCCTGCCTCGGTGGGAGACGGCCGACTTGTTGAAAAAAAAAAAAAAAAATATATATATATATATATATATATACGTATATATATATATGTGTGTGTGTGTGTGTGTGTGTGTGTGTGTGTGTGTGTGTGTGTGTGTGTGATGGCAAATCTGCATGCTAATAACAATAATAAAAAAATATATAATCTGGAGCTATAACAAGAGGTTTGCGGAGTTTCCAGGAATATCTCGATTTTAAATAAAATATCCTTCAACCGAGTACATAGACAGCATGCCCATGCATGCCCATGCATGACTATCGAGTTATAATAATAATAATAATAATAATAATAATAATAATAATAATAATACTTTATTGAGACATGGTACAGTGATACATGGTTGGGTAGACAAGATACATAGTTATTGATGAGATGTACATGTCAAAAGCCCCTAATATGCTGTGCATTGCGGGCATTACCTCAGCTATTTACTTTAAGAACACTCACAAACAAAATGTTCATATGTTTAATATGGTACTATAAGTAAGTTTTTTTATGTAAATTTCTGTCGCATAAATTAAGATCTGCTAGCCCGAAATGTTATATAATCATAAATAAGTTGTGTTTTTATAAGAAATTGAAATTACCATTAATATTATTTAACTTTTTGCGACCACTGCCACGTGGAGGCCAGTGGTTCGTCTTTAAGGTCCATCCATCCACTTACTGTGTTTTTGATGCTTTTCCAGTGTCCATGAGTCCAGGAGTCCATCTGTGTTCCCTCAGATATTCTCCCTTCCCCACTTCCCCAAGGTTTGTCTCAACAACCAGTATCCCCGTCTTTCCCAGGTCCATGTGTCCAGGAGTCCATCTGTGTCCCCTCAGATATTCTCCCTTCCTCACTTCCCCAAGGTTTGTCTCAACAACCAGTATCCCCGTCTTTCCCAGGTCCATGTGTCCAGGAGTCCATCTGTGTCCCCTCAGATATTCTCCCTTCCTCACTTCCCCAAGGTTTCTCTCAACAACCAGTATCCCCGTCTTTCCCAGGTCCATGTGTCCAGGAGTCCATCTGTGTCCCCTCAGATATTCTCCCTTCCCCACTTCCCCAAGGTTTGTCTCAACAACCAGTATCCCCGTCTTTCCCAGGTCCATGTGTCCAGGAGTCCATCTGTGTCCCCTCAGATATTCTCCCTTCCCCACTTCCCCAAGGTTTGTCTCAACAACCAGTATCTCCGTCTTTCCCAGGTCCATGTGTCCAGGAGTCCATCTGTCCGCCATCAGATATTTTCCCTTTCCCACTTCCCCAAGGTATCCTCGCCTTCCCAAGGTCCATGTGTCCAGGAATCCCTCCGTGGGCCCCGGATGTCTCCCTTCCCCACTTCCCTTAGGATATCTTCCAGTCTCAGCCTTCCCCAGGTTATGTATCTGGAAGTCAGCTCAGCCACCCCCAGTGATCTAGCTGGATGAGAACGTGGCCTTGTCTAGCTGGCCTACGGTAGAGACTGTCCAGGTGGGTGGAATTACTGGAGGGACACACAGAAAACTGCGTCCAGTAATTACACCCACCAAGACAGCCACGACCGTACACCAGCTAGACGCAGCCAAGCTACCCTCCAGTTCGCCCACCAAGGTGAGGCCACTCAATGAAATTTTGGGAGTTCTATTTATATTATACGATTCATCTACATTAAATATAAGTTTTGGAGTTATTAAGCAGCTTAAGTGTGTTTGTGAATGTTTTATTGTGTGTGGATGAGTGCTGGTGTGTTAATGTGTCTGTCCACCTCCATCAGAACTGTAATAAGCATTGAACGTTATATTATTTTTGGGTTATTTGTCTGTTGTATTTGCAAGACGAGCAGTTACAAGCGCCGCGCACAATGGAAATAAGTCACTTTGACTGACTTTTTTTTGGGTTATCCTGGAAAATTTACATATATATTATGATGCATGATAATTTGTGCAACTAAATAAACTTACTTACACTCATTTCCGCAAAGGAAACTTGCTGATACATCCTCATTCATAAACACACAAAACGACGCTCGCACACGCACACACACACACACACACACACACACACACACACACACACACACACACACACACACACACACACACACACACACACACACACACACACACACACACACACACACACACACACACACACACACACACACACACAATATAAATGTTATGAGATAAAAATAAAAAATAGAAGCCGTTGATATTTGATCTATTAACAAAAAGATTCAAGGTGGTGGCTGGTGGCGCTGGTCAGTACGTCTCTGTCTTACTAACATTCTACATTATACTGCCATGTACTGTGATGTGTGAATGTTAGCGAATATTATAAAGTAATGTTGTGTTGTAATTTAAATGTTTAAATGTACGCATGTACTATAACTGGTATGGTATGGACCAAGTTTCCAGGCTACCCGGGTGGATGTATATACTGGGCGCAAATTTCTGTGTGTCCTTCCCTCTTATTACGTCTACTTGTATATACTGATATTATATCACTTGTGTTTTAATATCATATATAGGCAGTGCTATATGGAGTTGCCACATATGAAAAGTTAAGTTCCTCTCTAAGGAAATGTTGTGTTTAGGCTTCACAACTCTCAACGTACATATTATTTTTGTTAATGATATGAAACTAGTTTTTTAGCCGAGAGTGTTAATATGAGTGTAGTGCACGTTATTACACATTATCAGTGTAGAGAGCGTATTTGAGTGCAGTGCTCATTATTACACATTGTTGAAGAGTGCAGAGATAGGGACTGTAGTGCTCATTATTACACATTGTTGAAGAGTGCAGAGATAGGGACTGTAGTGCTCATTATTACACATTGTTGAAGAGTGCTGAGAGTGTGACTGTAGTGTTCATTATTACACATTGTTGAAGAGTGCTGAGAGTGTGACTGTAGTGTTCATTATTACACATTGTTGAAGAGTGCTGAGAGTGTGACTGTAGTGTTCATTATTACACATTGTTGACGAGTGCAGAGAGTGTGACTGCAGTGTTCATTATTACACATTGTTGAAGAGTGCTGAGAGTGTGACTGTAGTGTTCATTATTACACATTGTTGAAGAGTGCAGAGATTGTGACTGTAGTGCTCATTATTACACATTGTTGAAGAGTGCTGAGAGTGTGACTGTAGTGTTCATTATTACACATTGTTGACGAGTGCAGAGAGTGTGACTGCAGTGTTCATTATTACACATTGTTGAAGAGTGCTGAGAGTGTGACTGTAGTGCTCATTATTACACATTGTTGAAGAGTGCAGAGATTGTGACTGTAGTGCTCATTATTACACATTGTTGAAGAGTGCAGAGATAGGGACTGTAGTGCTCATTATTACACATTGTTGAAGAGTGCAGAGATAGGGACTGTAGTGCTCATTATTACACATTGTTGAAGAGTGCTGAGAGTGTGACTGTAGTGCTCATTATTACACATTGTTGAAGAGTGCTGAGAGTGTGACTGTAGTGCTCATTATTACACATTGTTGAAGAGTGCTGAGAGTGTGACTGTAGTGCTCATTATTACACATTGTTGAAGAGTGCTGAGAGTGTGACTGTAGTGTTCATTATTGCACATTGTTGACGAGTGCAGAGAGTGTGATTGCAGTGTTCATTATTACACATTGTTGAAGAGTGCTGAGAGTGTGACTGTAGTGTTCATTATTACACATTGTTGAAGAGTGCTGAGAGTGTGACTGTAATGTTCATTATTGCACATTGTTGAAGAGTGCAGAGAGTGTGACTGCAGTGTTCATTATTGCACATTGTTGAAGAGTGCAGAGAGTGTGACTGCAGTGTTCATTATTGCACATTGTTGAAGAGTGCAGAGAGTGGGACTGCAGTGTTCATTATTGCACATTGTTGAAGAGTGCAGAGAGTGTGACTTCAGTGTTCATTATTGCACATTGTTGAAGAGTGCAGAGAGTGTGACTGCAGTGTTCATTATTGCACATTGTTGAAGAGTGCAGAGAGTGTGACTGCAGTGTTCATTATTGCACATTGTTGAAGAGTGCTGAGAGTGTGACTGCAGTGTTCATTATTGCACATTGTTGAAGAGTGCAGAGAGTGTGACTGCAGTGTTCATTATTGCACATTGTTGAAGAGTGCTGAGAGTGTGACTGTAGTTTTCATTATTACACATTGTTAAAGAGTGTTAAGACTAAGTCATTATTTAATAAAGATCAACACAGATAAAAACGATGTTCCATTAAAAGTTTGTTCTGCAAATTGTCTTTTCTTTACCATTATTAACTGTGTTCTGCAGAGCCTGTTTTTACACTCACTTATACTTTATAAAGAGAATATGTTTTGTATTAATACGAGAGAGAGAACAATATTACTTAGACCTGATGTGCCGCACTTAATTAACAGTGTAAAATTAATCATCTGTTCAATAATTATGTCTCTTAATCACCTGTGGATAATTGATGTTCATAACTTTCAAAAGTGCCACCAAACACTCAGCTTCTTGAAACTCAACAAGTTAAAGAATCGAAAAAGAATTAATAATGACAATATATACTTCATTTTGCGGCAAGAAATTAAAACTAAAATGATCCCATAATGTGAAACTTGTTTGAGAAACATTGTCAGAAATGACACGGAGAAGCTTCTCTCTAAATGATAAATATAACTTAGTGTTCTCACTTAAGTCCAACACTAAATAATATTTATTTTACATAATCCATTTTCAACCGTTGAAAGTCAAATGTAAATTATCCACAGAACTTTTATCAGAAATACATTAAATATTAGAACATATATGATTTTCTTATGTTCTTATGTTCTTATTTTACTGTCAGAGTTCTTCAGTGTCCAGGACGCGACCCTGTGCACCTTCACCTGTGCACCTTCACATGTGCACCTGTACCTGTGCACCTTCACCTGTGCACCTTCACCTGTGCACCTTCTCCTGTGCACCTTCACTTGTGCACCTTCACATGTGCACCTTCACCTGTGCACCGTCACCTGTGCACCTTCACTTGTGCACCTTCACTTGTGCACCTTCACCTGTGCACCTTCACCTGTGCACCTTCACACCAGCAACTTCACTTGTTCACCTTCACCTGTTCACCTTCACCTGTTCACCTTCACCTGTTCACCTTCACCTGTTCACCTTCACCTGTTCACCTTCACCTGTTCACCTTCACCTGTAGTTTGTGTGGCATATTCACCTGCAGTTCACCTTTCACTTTCATCTGTAGTTCACTCCATCACATGTAGTTCACCATAAACCTTCACCTGTAATTCACCTTGCATGTTCACCTGTAATTCACCTTGCATGTTCACCTGTAATTCACCTTGCATGTTCACTTGTAATTAACATTCGCCTGTAACACATGTAAATATAAATTAATAAGCAAAACTGAGACGGTGTTACATGATCACTGGTTAAACATCAACTCTCACAACAACTAAATTAATGTTTACCATAATGAATGAACATATATAAGAACAACATTAATGTTCACTATGTTGAACTAACATTAGACAAGAACACTATTCCTATTTACTGTTTTAAGAGAACAATCCAATAACAACACCAGTGTTCCCTGTCATATTAATGGTCAGTGTTGCGCATGAACACTGACATGAACACTGGCATGAACACTGGCATGAACAACAATGGTCTTCTATGGGGAGTGAAAAGAAATAACGCAGGCAAGATAGTTAAGTTGCCATCCAGTTGTGTTTACAGTGGTTGATTTATAGCTCCTGAACCCGTCTCATAAATCTTTATTGACTGCTTTGTTGATTTTTGGTCTGAAGGGAGTGAAGACCACTTAAACCTGTGTATATGTTTGTCTCCGCCACAACTTGATCAAGTGCAGTCCACTTAACATCCTAAGACTGGAAAAGTACTTATATGTAAAGTTATGTAAAAGTTGACACACATGCATAAGAACATAAGAACATAAGAAAGGAGGAACACTGCAGCAGGCCTGTTGGCCCATACTAGGCAGATCCTTCACATTCCATCCCACTAACAAGATATTTGTTCAACCCAATCTTAAATGCTACCCAAGAAATAAGCTTTTATAATTCTATTTACTCATGTGCAATTCCCACTCAAATCCAACCCCTCTCACTCATGAATTTATCCAACCTAAATTTGAAACTACCCAAGGTCCTAGCTTCAATAACCCTACTAGGCAGACTGTTCCAATCATCAACTACCCTATTTCCAAACCAATACTTTCCTATATCCTTTCTAAATCTAAACTTATCTAATTTGAATCCATTATTGTGGGTTCTCTCTTGGAGAGATATCCTCAAGACCTTATTTATATCCCCTTTGTTAATACCCATTTTCCACTTGTATACCTCGATCATGTCTCCCCTCATTATTCGTCTTACAAGTGAATGTAATTTTAGGGTCTTCAATCTTTCTTCATACGGAAGATTTCTAATGCTATGTATTAATTTAGACATTCTACGCTGAATGTTTTCTAACAAATTAATATCCATTCTGTAATATGGAGACCAGAACTGAGCTGCGTAATCTAGGTGAGGCCTTACTAACGATGTATAAAGCTGTAATATAACCTCTGGACTTCTGTTGCTTACACTTCTAGATATAAATCCCAGTAATCTGCCTTATTACGTACGCTTAGGCATTGCTGTCTTGGTTTAAGGTTGCTGCTTACTATAACCCCCAAGTCCTTTTCGCAATCTGTATGGCTAAGTTCTACGTTATTTCACTTATAAGTGCTTGGGTTATGGACACTCCCGAGCTTCAGAACCTTGCATTTTTCTACATTGAACTGCATCTGCCACTTTTCTGACCAGGAATTGAGTCTGTCTAAATCCTCCTGAAGTTCCCTGACATCTATGTTAGAATCAATTATCCTACCTATCTTCGTGTCATCGGCGAATTTGCTCATATCACTAGTAATTCCCTCATCAAGGTCATTGATATATATTATAAACAACAACGGGCCTAAGACTGATCCCTGTGGAACACCACTTGTTACAGATCCCCACTCGGATTTAACCCCATTTATGCACACTCTCTGCTTCCTATTGGTGAGCCATGACTCGATCCATGACAGCACTTTTTCCCCAATGCCATGAGCTGCCACTTTCTTTAACAGTCTCTGGTGCGGTACTCTATCAAAAGCCTTACTAAAATCTAAATAAACAATATCGAATTCTTTATCGTGATCAACAACCTCAAAAGCTTTACTAAAGAAGGTTAATAAATTAGATAGGCAGGAACGGCCCCTCGTGAATCCATGCTGAGTATTATTAATCAAATTATGGTTATCTAAATGGCTTCTAAAATTATCAGCTATAATTGACTCTAGTAATTTGCCTACAATTGAGGTCAGGCTTATTGGGCGGTAATTTGACGGTAGTGACTTGTCCCCTGCTTTAAAAATAGGAATTACATTAGCCATCTTCCACATATCAGACACTACACCTGTTTGAAGAGATAAATTAAAAATGCTAGATATTGGTTCACAGAGTTCCATTTTGCATTCCTTAAGAACCCTTGCAAAAAGCTCATCAGGACCCTGCGATTTATTTTGTTTCAGACGGTCAACTTGTTTCATAACCATTTCGCTAGTGACTGTGATATTACATAATTTATCTTCATAAATAACAAAAAAAGGCACAATACCGGGTTGTGTGTGTATAATTTATCTTCTTCAGGGACTCTAAAAAAAATAATTACTTGGATATTATTAATGTCTTCCTGTGTGAAAACCGAGAGAAAATAATTATTAAAAATAGAGCACATATCATTCTCCTTGTCAGTAAGATGCCCAGAGTTATTTTTAAGGGGACGTATCTTTTCCCTAACTTTTGTTCTATAAACCTGGAACAAACATTTTTGGTTAGTTTTTGAATCCCTAGCAACTTTAATTTCATAGTCCCGTTTAGCTTTTCTTATACCCTTTTTAACGTCCCTCTTAATGTCAGTATACTGATTTATAAGATGATCCTCACCTCTTTTTATGCGCCTATAAATTCCTTTCTTCTGCCCTAAAAGATACTTGAGCCTATTATTCATCCATTTTGGGCCATTTCTACTTGATCTAATTTCTTTATACGGGATAAATGTTCTTTTGGCAGCCTGTATAGTGTTAAGAAAGCTGTCATATTGATAGCTCTCTTTGTTACCCCAGTCCACAGTTGATAAGTGTTGCCTAAGTCCATTATAATCTGCTAAGCGAAAATCTGGGACCGTTACTGAATTATCCCTACTATCATACATCCATTCAATGCTAAAGGTAATTGACTTGTGGTCGCTTGAACCGAGTTCCTCTGTAATTTCTAAATTATTAACAAGGGTTTCCTTGTTTGCCAGAACCAAGTCAAGTAGGTTATTGTTACGGCACGCATACGGGGTTCCACTACACCCGATCTCCCTGTACCATAAGACTCCAACGTTGTGTCACACGACACCTTCTCTGTGCCACATGGCACGCCCCCTGCATCATGAACCCATCTCTATTAAAGCCTTTTCACCGCGTTATGACACACATCAAATACACGACTCTTAACTTGTGTCGTGCCACCGTCACAAACTCTCTGAATGCACCACTGAATACCTGACACTCAGGGTAACAATACCAGTGTCACACCAGACACACCACCAGTGTCACACAAGACACCATAACATATCAGAGTCACACAAGACACCATAACATATCAGTGTCACACAAGACACCTCATAACATAGTGTCACACAAGACACCTCATAACATAGTGTCACACAAGACACCTCATAACATAGTGTCACACAAGACACCTCATAACATAGTGTCACACAAGACACCTCATAACATAGTGTCACACAAGACACCTCATAACATAGTGTCACACAAGACACCTCAGGTACATAATTTCAGGTACAATAGTCTATTTTCAGGTACATAGTCGCAGGTACGATGAAAGCCAGTAGGTAATTCTGGTGACCAGACTTGCCGCTCTCCTCATTACAGTGTCCTCATCAACTGTACTTGGCCTTGCAAACATCACAAGTACAGAGTAACACAGTCTAGAGAGAATAAAGCTTCCAGTTCTCTCAGCACTGGAGCACTGTGGGACTGTCACCAGCACCACACTGTGAAAGTCTGCAACTCTCACGCAGGTCTGCCTGGCGAACTCCAGTAGTGTATCAGGGAGCTGGTGAACTCTCCAGTGTTGAATATGAGAGTTTCGTTGACACTGTCAGTCCATCACGTTTGATTACGTCACAGGCCGGCAGGTATACTACCTAACAACCATTGTTAGGTAGGGGGCCGTAACAGTTATTTTCCCTTGTAGGTTCTGTCACAAACTGCTTCAAAAAGCAATCATGAACTACTTCTAAAAAGTCGTTAGATTCTAAATTCTAAATACAATCCCTTATTGACTACGTTTCGGCCACACAGTGGACTTTATCAAACAGGTCTACATGAGCAGGTGAGGAATGTAGAAGTTGATTGCTGAGAAGACGTTGCATCTAAGACCTGCCCAGCATGGGCCGGTAGGTTTCTTGTTGTGTAAGATAACGATGATGAAGTTTCCTGGGAAGGGCTTCAGCTATGTTGTAAAAGCAGTTTTTCTGGTTGAAATTGTTGGATAAACATATGAATGATAACTTCAAGATCTGCGGCTCTGAGTCTTCTTCCCTGGCGATGAATCTTGTGTCTCTGTTGATAATTAAATGGTTGTTGTAATTTCGGTTTAAAATACAGGTGTTCCTCGAGTCGTTTATTCTGCTGGCTGACTGGTGTTCTGAAATAAGTGTTTTAAGGTATCTGGATGTTTTGCCCACGTATAATCGATTACAATCTTTGCATAGGATTACATATACCCCGGCAGAGGATTGAATCATGTGGTGTACCTTAGTGATGATGCCTTTTATGATGGTGGATGTGCGGGTAGATACTGGTAATGTGGTATTTGAAAACATGTTGGAGACGTGTTTGGCAACGGAGTTAGTAAGGAGGACTATGTATCTCCTGTGTGTGGTATCTTGTGTGGCGTCTGCAGTCTCTAATGAAGTGACGAGAATAATGAAGTCTAGAGGGAACATTCTTCCTCAAAGAATTCACTGCTACAGATCCTTAGGGCACGAAGGAAGAAGCTATGATTACACCACGTTTAGTTTTGTTGTTGTGGTGAGAGTACAAGTGGAGAAGATCGTGTTGATTGGTCGGTTTTCGGTAAACTTTAAAACGTAACTTTTGTAACATAGCTGAACCCCTTGCCAGAAAACTTCTTAACATTATCCTAAACAGCAACAAGCCTACTGGCCCATGCTGGGCAGGTCTTTCTCAAATCCAACTTCTTCTCAGCAGTCAACTTCAACATTCCCCACGTGACTCTTCGAGTCACTATGCTTCCTATATATACTCACATACTCTGCTCAGGTAGATCAGACCACTGTGTGTGTGTGCGAATCCTTGTCAATAAAGGAATGCAATTTTTCGCATGTATATCTACTTTTCTATCGTGTCGGTACTGTATACCATTTATCTCCATGTTAAGTTATTTTATTATGTAATATTATTAACATAAAATTACACAATAAAATATAATATGACATAACATTACAAAACATAATATAGCAAAACAACTCTCCCTCCCAAGAAAAAAGAACAATATAAAATAAGGTAGGAAGCTTGGTGGCGGGTTGGATCATCGGGAGCTAAAGTGTGTTGAGTCACTAAGTCAAGTCTCCCCTGGAATAGTTCTAACATATATTTTTATTGTTATTCAGGCTGATGTTATTTGCGTGAGTAATTATACACAATCAACTCACAATAGTTTTGATACATGTTGTTACTATTATGAGATATAAGGCCACAATGTGGCATAAATTAATAGTTTGTACGACCACTGTCAGTCTCGGAGTTAGTTCTGAGTTACCAGACCCGGCCACCTGGAGGCCAGTGGTTCATCTTTAAGGTCCACTCACCCACTTACTCTATGAGGAGTTCCTGAAGGGAAACCTTTGGGTGCTTTAACGTTAAATGTAAATGAGTCTTGCTCTTCTGAACGGCGTCAATACGTAATGGTTGATGCGTTTTACAGACAAAATATTACCCATTAAGTCTATACTGTGTGCAGGCAAAATTATCACTATAGTAAAATAGTTAAAAACTTGGAATCGGTGTGATCAGTTCCATAACTAAAGAATGACTCTTCTGATATACTTAGACAACGATGAGTGATGTCACTGTGAGTCTTAGACAACGATGAGTGATGTCACTGTGAGTCTTAGACAACGATGAGTGATGTCACTGTGAGTCTTAGACAACGATGAGTGATGTCACTGTGAGTCTTAGACAACGATGAGTGATGTCACTGTGAGTCTTAGACAACGATGAGTGATGTCACTGTGAGTCTTAGACAACGATGAGTGATGTCACTATGAGTTTGATGTCATTGTGAGTTTTAGAAAGTGATATGTGATATCACTGTGAGTTTTATATAAGGAAGTGTGATGTCACTATGGGTATGATGTATGAATGTATGATGTATGTATGAATGTGTGATGTATGTATGAATGTATGATGTATGTATGAATGTATGATGTATGCATGAATGTATGATGTATGTATGAATGTATGATGTATGTATGAATGTATGATGTCACTTATGTTTGAACAAGGAACAGAGCAAAGCTACATGTATAGGCTAGGTGTCGCTGAAAATACAGCTTACCTTGATAATGCTATGTAAACATAAGTTATTGTTTATATAATAATAATAATAATTATTATTATTAATAATAATTATATTAATAATAATAATAATTATTATTATTATTATTATTAATTATATTATTAATAATAATAATAATAATAATTAATATTATTATATTAATAATAATAATAATAGTTATTATTATTATTATTGTTAATAATAATAATAATAATAATAATAATAATAATAACATTTCAGACAGTGGCCAGTTACACTATAACACTTCAGACAGTTTCCAGCTACACTGTTACATTTCAGACAGTAACCGGCTACACTATAACATTTCAGACAGTGGCAATCTTACGTCATTGCCCCGGGGTTACTTGACCACTGTACTACGTCTATTATTATTTTATTATTATTTTTTATAATAGTACATTTTATTTATACCTGATGTCTTTATACAAGTGATAAACGTACGTAGTACGTAGAATAGGGCAAAAGTTTGCGACCACTGTCAGCCTTAGTTACCATACCCTGCTTTCCCGCTGTCCATGTGTCCATTTGTATCCCCTCAGATATTCTCCCTTCCCCACTTCCTATCCTACACTCAGTAATCTTACCTTACCCAGGTTCATGTGTCCAGGGGACTCCTGGACACATGAACCTGGGTCCCCTCAGATATTCTCCCTTCCCCACTTCCTATCCTACACTCAGTAATCTTACCTTTCCCAGGTTCATGTGTCCAGGAGTCCATCTGTGTCCTCTCAGATATTCTCCCTTCCCCACTTCCTATCAGTAATCTTACCTCCCCAGGTTCATGTGTCCAGCTATCCATCTGTGTCCCCTCAGATATTCTCCCTTCTCCACTTCCTATCCTACACTCAGTAATCTTACCTCCCCAGGTTCATGTGTCCAGGAGTCTATGTGTGTTCCCCAAGGTCTGCCTCAACAACCAGTATCCCCCCATTTTTCCCAGGTCTATGTGTCCAGGAGTCCATCTGTCCGCCATCAGATATTCTCCCTCCACTTCCCAAAGGGATCCTCGCCATTCCTAGGTTCATGTGTCCAGGAATCCATCCGTGGGCCCCGGATGTCTCCCTTCCCATGAAGTTCTGGAAATTCTCTCCATATTTTCTATGCCTCCATGTCTCACCCAGTTCCATGGTTCCAAGTGTTCATCCATACACCCTTCATCACTTCTCTGAGGTCAGCAAGTCCCACCACAGGTCAGTATTTCCAGGTATTCACCCTTCACCACTTCTCTGAGGTCAGCAAGTCCCACCCCAGGTCAGTGGCTCCAAGTGTTCATCCATACACCCTTCACCACTTCCCTGAGGTCAGCAGTCCCACCCCAGGTCCGTGGGTCCAAGTGTTCATCCATACACCCTTCACCACTTCCCTGAGGTCAGCAGTTTTAGCCACCCTTGAAGCACTGCCCATATATGATATTACTACACAAGTGTATTAATATCAGTATACGAAGGTAGATGTTATTACAGAGGAGGACACGCAGAAAATCTGCGCTCTGTAATAACATCCACCTGGACAGACCCGAACGTCGACTACCTGAGACAAGAGAGATCTCTATCCCAGTTAGCCCACCAAGGAGTGGCCACTAGTGTAAATTTGGAACATATATTTATATTTAATAGTGTATCTATATCAATTATTAGTTTATTAAATTATTTAGCTGTGTAAGTGCATTTGTAAACGTTTTTATGTGCACACATTGACGTCGGTGTGTGTGTACTTTGTGTTCCCTTCATGGTAACTGTAATTAATTGTTATCAGTTACCAGTTTTTTCTTGTTAGCGATCTTTTTTTATTTGTATGGTACGCAAAGGTTCACAAGCGCGCACTCTTATATACGCTCAATTCTATATTTCCACATACACATCCTATACACACATCACTCACACAGACTCACGAATACATATAAATACAATACATATAAACCTTCTCCTATCAGTCTTATTTGTATGTAAACACAAATACTTACACACCCACACCTCACACTTCTACATCTACTCTCCTCACACACACACACGTACACATAAATATGTACATCCCGTGTACAAACACCAACACACTTTCAGGAGACAATGACGGGTCACCACACACCTTCAGGAGACAGTGACGGGTCACCACACACCTTCAGGAGACAGTGACGGATCACCATCTGGAAAAGACTGGTGTCAAGACGTAGTTCCTGGTGATTATATTATCATAATTATTATCAACATTGTGTGTTTCCCTGTGACAGTTAATGATCCAAGTCCCACTGAAAAGTCCTCACCAGTTTCACTCTCCCATGTGAGGGTTTTTATGTATGTATAATTTTTAAATGTGTACATGTATTTATGAATATTAGAGAATTTGTATACATGTGAATATGCATGTATATGCATAAGTGGATATCACCACCAGGAGTAAGATTGATGTTTACTGTGAAGAATGAACAAAAACAAGAACAACATTAATGTTCACTATTAGGAATGAACACAACTGAGAACAAAACTTGTGTTTCCTTTTACATTAATAGTGAGTGTTGTACATGAACAACACTGACATGAACAACACTGACATGAACAACATTCACATGGACAACATTTACATGGACAACACTGACATGAACAACACTGACATGGACAACACTGACATGAACAACACTGACATGGACAACACTGACATGAACAACACTGACATGAGCAACACTGACATGGACAACACTGACATGGACAACACTGACATGGATAACAGGAGTCTATGTGTGGTCCCCCAAGGTCTGCCTCAACAACCAGTATCCCCCCATTTTTCCCAGGTCTATGTGTCCAAGAGTCCATCTGTCCGCCATCAGATATTCTCCCTTTCCCACTTCCCCAAGGTATCCTCGCCATTCCTGGGTTCAAGTGTCCAGGAATCAATCCGTGGGCCCCCGAATGTCTCACCTTCCGATGAAGTCCTGGAAATTCTTCTCCATATTTTTTATGCCTCCATGTCTCACCCAGGTCCGTGGTTCCAAGTGTTCATCCATACACCCTTCACCACATCTCTGAGGTCAGCAGTCCCACCCCAGGGTTGACATTGAGTGAGAGAAACACATGTGTGTGTGTGTGTGTAACCTTGACAAGACGGGAATTCTCGTCAGGTGAGAACACTTACGTTGTTTCTTTAATTTATAATTCTTGATATGAAGCCAAGGATTCTGTTCACTTTATTACGAACACTTATGCACTGTTGTCTTGGTTTTAGAGAACTGCTAACCAGAATTCCCAAATAGTTTAGAACTTTGCATTTGTCTATATTAAACTGTATCTGCCACTTCTCCGACCACTGCATCAGTCAATTCAAATCATCATGGAGTGCTCTAATGTTCTCGTCAGAATGAATTCGTCGGCCTATTTTGGTGTCATCGGCAAACTTTCTTATGTCGCTATTTATTCCCGCATCTATGTAGTTTATGTAGATTGTGAACATCAAGGGGCCCAACACTGACCCCTGCGGAACACCGCTCGTGACGCTTTCCCACTTATATTTCTCCCCATTTATGCAAACTCTCTGCTGCCTATCTGTCAACCATACATCTATCCAGGAAAAAAAATCCCCTCCTATTCCGTGTGCTTTAATTTTCCTCAATAGTCTCTGATGTGGGACTCTATCAAAAGCCTTACTGAAGTCCATATACATAATATCATATTCATTACCATGATCTACCTCTTCAAATACCTTAGTAAAAAAAAGTTAATAAATTCGTAAGGCAGGAACGCCCTTTTGTAAAACCGTGCTGAGATTTGTTGATCAATTTATGTTTTTCAAGATGGCTACGAATTGCCTCGGCAATTATTGATTCCATAAATTGTCCCACTATGGAGGTTAGGCTTATTGGTTTATAGTTCGAAGCTAAGGACCTGTCACCTACTTTGAAAATAGGTATCACATTTGCCCTTTTCCACTTATCTGGCTCTATGCCAGTTTGTAGTGATATGTTGAAAAGATTAGCCAAATGTTTGCTAAGCTCCTCTTTACATTCCTTTAGAATCCTTGCGTACAGCTCATCAGGGCCCGGGGATTTGTTAGGCTTCAATTTATCTATTTGTCTAAAGACCATGTCACTTGTGACCCTAATCTTGCATAGTTTATTATCATCGTGTTCTACATAATTTATTATTTCTGGAATATCGCTAGTATCTTCCTGTGTAAAAACTGAGAGGAAGTAAGTGTTAAAAATTCTACACATTTCTTTTTCACTGTCGGTGAGCTGACCCGAGTAACTTTTAAGTGGGCCTATCGTGTCCCTAATCTTACTTCTGTATACCTGAAAGAATTATTTTGGGTTAGTTTTCGATTTCCTTGCAACTTTAACCTCATAAGCTCTCTTTGCTTTTCTTATTCCCTATTTATTTTTCTCTTTAACTGTCTCCTAATGTCATGTTTATTTTTGCCCTATAATCTTCCTTGTCCATAATTACTATCGCATTTGTTTTGTCTGCTTTCGTAAGGTGAAGTCCAGGATCTTTCCTTAATTCATTGTATAACTTAACAAATCTTTGAGGACAATTTTTTTTAGATGCCTAAAAGATCTCCTGTGCTAGTTCCCAGTTCTTCTTTCTTTCCATATCTAAGCAATTGTAATTTATCTCTAATGAACATCATGTTATTCTCTATTACACGCTGGAAAGTTTTTACTGATATCTAATCTTCAATTTTTCTGTCTTCCACTGAAGTGACGTTCATAGTTATTTTAGTGCCATTGTAATGGATGATGCAAATAAAAAAATAACATTGAAAAGTTTACAACGAAACTAAGGATACTGAGGGTGAAAAATCAAGAAAAATATGAGAATATGATTAAGTTAGGTTGGTACTCGAGGTGTCTGGCTTCTACTCTTGCTCCAGCCAACACATCTGTCAGCTTAATGTGTCGCATAATGTGATGAGTGAGGTGGAGGAGAAGCTTTTGACAGGCTGTTGAGCCCACATTCTATGTCTGCCCGAATTTCAAGTCTGGTGAAGACTGATGTCGTAAGGAAGGGAGGGAGGGAATTGAACCATATCTCAGATATCGTAATAATAATAATCGTAATAATAATAATAATAATAGTAATAATAATAATAATATACAGATAGCCCCTGGAACATATAAGTACTCGTGAATTGCACATTGGTCCCCTACTTCCTCTCTTGACTACTCAGAAGAATCCAGAGTACGTGTATGATGACGTCACATTCTCAGTGACGTCACATTCTCAGTGACGTCACATTCTCACAGTTCTTGCAGAGTTCAGTGTAATATTTTTTTTAGTGTTTGAATAGTACAAAATACCAACAAGCTGATAAGGCTCATGTATAACAGTCGAGTATCTTAATTCTCAGAATAAAGATACGTAACTGTTGCTCATGTGTCTTACTTATCAACTTGTCTGTATTTTATGCCAAAATCTTATTTACACTCTCAGACGCTGCAACACAACGATATCTTATGGGAATAAAGATACCTAACTGTTGCACATGTGTTAATACCTTGAAGGAACATGTTGCAATGTATAGCAAGTATTGTTACCAGAAGTGTTATGGTGTGAGACAGAGGCTTAGGTTGAGAATTACTTGTGCTTGAAATCAACACAAATACACTTGATTTGGTGGAAGTCAAAGCCACATAAATTGCTAGCAAATAAACCATACCACGGGTGGGGCTCGAACTCGCGGTCAGAGTCTCTCAAAACTCCAGATCGTCGCGTAAGCGGGTTCGAACCCCCACCCCTGGTATGGTTTGTTTGCAATCGTGTCATTACGATTTCGTGAGTCTTGCTAGCAAATCTTTGTCAGCACAGCTATAACAATCTGACAGTGGTAAATACCTTGATTTTCCTGGACGATTCAATGTTTAGAGAGTCATTTAACATTAACATTCAACTAAATTTGTAAATATGTTTGGCATAACCACAAAAATTCTTTGACTAAAGAATTTAATGATATCACGCCTCTCTCCTTGCGCTATTCCATAACTGTGAAATTTTATATACATCAAGATTCGCTAAAAATATTTTCTTGGCTATTTAAGATTTAAGAAAGACAGATTCTATACCCACTTTTGAAAGGTGGCAGAAAGGGAATCTCTAATCTTATAGTCCTTACGTCACACAAAACTTTGACACAGTGATGATAACAATGCCAGATACTTGTAAATCACATCATTTCAACAACACCAAACATCGAAGGTTTACAGCAAGATGTTCCTTCCTCTTGAACCTCTTAGTTTATTATGGAAAATTAAAGGAAAAATCTGATATATATATATATATATATATATATATATATATATATATATATATATATATATATATATATATATATATATATATATATATATATATATGTCGTGCCGATTAGGTAAAACTGGTTAATTAGCAAGAACTCATCTAAAATTGAGTCCTGTCTAAAAATTTCTCTTATACGTTTAAAGATATTTTTTTTTTCATTTATGTTAATATAAGAATTTATAATTTTGTACCAAGAGAAACTTTGAAAACCTACCTAACCTTATTACAACAAGCGCAATTTAATTTAGCCTAACCCAACTAAATATATTTTAGATACGTTAACATTAATTAAATAATAAACAAACACAATGAAATATATTTTTTTCGTTGTGTTCAGAATGATTTTGGCGAAATTATTCCATACACAAATTTTCACTTGTCTTATATGGCAAGGTGAGCGTTGCTATTTAAGCCAAAATCGCAAGTTTTACCTAATCTGCACGACATATATATATATATATATATATATATATATATATATATATATA
>WNWK01031971.1:0-22274 GCA_009830355.1 Cherax destructor
TCACAGGCCACAAAAGTTACTGGAACAAAAATTAGAAAAAAGAAAAAAATAACAAAAACGTAAAATAAAAAAAACGCGACTTTACGGAAGTCGCCGATGTTGCCGCCACTCAGTCATTGAGGGTCAACGTCATGCCTCTATATCTCTGAAACTACTGATCGGAAATTATTTTTTTTGTTTCATTACCTTCACAAAATTATTATCTTTAATTCTGTAAGAAACTTTTTTTTTTTTTTTTTAAAAAATTCTTGGACACTGGTGCACCCCTTCCAAAAATGGCCTTGGACCCTGAAAGGGTTAAGCCTCCCAGCATACATAAGGGGGATTATCAATAGACCCCTGGCTGTCTTCAAGCAGGCACTGGACAGGGACCTAAAGTCGGTACCCGACCAGCCAGGCTGTGGTTCGTACATTGGACTGCGTGCAGCCAGCAGTAACAGCCTGGTTGATCAGGTCCTGATCCACCATGAGGCCTAGTCACAGACCGGGCCGTGGGGGCGTTGACCCCCAGAACTCTCCAGGTAAACTTCAGGTAATCAAACCAATGGTAAGCAATGTAGTTAGGAAAATAAACACACACAGAAAATGAAGCATTACACCAAGAAAAGAAATAGGTACCATAAATATAAAATAATATACAATCTACTCATATTAAATGCAAGAGACTACTGTACTGTACAGGCTACATCATGAGAACAAACAGTACGTAAATTATACTATTATAATCATAATTAAGCACTAAACCTGTAAGTCATATACAGCAACAATATGTAAAGCATGATACGAACATCACAGTTGAGATAAGTCATTAGAAAGCAGTATTTATGTAAAACATGAAACTGACATCACAGTTACAGATTGTAACTCAGAGTTGGCCACAGAGAATGGAAACTTATCAAAGCCATAACAAGCAGCCCCATATTCTCCATTCATTTTTACAGCAACTATTGCACCCATAAACTCTGGGTAATATGAGGCAATATTCTGTAGAGCTACTTCAGAGGCAGCACTAGGCGCAACACCAGAACGCATCAACTCCACGGTCAATAAAGCCGGCATAAATCGCATCATTACATCACCATCCCCAGTGGCTGCAGCTCCTCCTACATGCTTATCAACATAAACGCCACTACCTGGTATTGGTGAATCCCCAACTCTTCCAGGTATTTTGTGTATAGCACCATTAGTTGATGTTCCACCAGAAATACGGCCTTTCTTATCTATAGCTATCATTCCAATGGTATCATGATTCTTCACATTAAAATTCTTTCCTTCAGAAGCTGTAGACCCTTTAAAACTTTTATATTTTGTATCTATTGGATGGTAAGGCCCACAGGTTAGTTCAGGCTCTGGCAAAACATTTTTCCAGAAATTAGGTTGGCATGATGCATTTTTCCATTCTGTATATATTTCATCTGAAGACTGTGTTGTTAGGTTTTCCTCCTTGAAGCCCATCATGATAGCAAATTCTGTAGCTTGGTCTCCAACCAGCATGGTGTGAGTAGTGTGCTCCATCACCTTACGTGCCACTGATATGGCGCTCTTCACTCTTCTCAAAGCTCCAACTGCTCCCACATCATGGGTTGTCCTAAGTAAAACAATTAAAATATTTTTTATACATGTCCTCCAGAGTGATTTAAAATTAAATTTTAACATGTTAAGAACAACTATAAGTGGATTCTTTAAAGTCTTTTCTACTGACAATTACAGGCTAACTTGTCAACACACACAAAGCCCTCACTGAAAAGGCTGCTTTTCTCAAAAAAGTTCATAATGTTAATTTTCATTAGACAAAACATGCTTTCCACAATGAACTCCTTTATATACATCAAAATGCAAATCAGCACTACAAAGTGTAAACTGAAAAAGGAAATAATAACACAGTTGACCCATGAGTAACAGTCCAAAAAAAAAGAACTGGATAAATAATTTATATGAATTTTAGTTTTAAGCAAATTATTTTCCCCATAGACACCCATGTTATAATTGGATATGTGGATAGACACACAAGGACATAACAGGCAAGTTTGAGAGTACAGTGGACCCTCAAGTTTCACAATTAATCCGTTCCAGAGAGCCTGCTGAAACGCAAAATTCCTGAATGGCGAAACCATTTTCCCCATAAGAAATAATGTAAATCCAATTAATTCGTTTCAGACACCCAAAAACCCAAAAGCATTAACAAAAAATACATTTTCTAGATATTAAATATAGATTTACATACAGAAAACAATGAAAAATAAATATAAAGCACTAATGAAATGCATAAATGAACATTTAAATCACTATTACATACCTTTATTGAAGACTCTTGTTGGGAGAGGGAGAAGGAGTTTGTTTGGATACAGGACAAAATACTTAAATATGACGAGCTAATACCAACTCTACGGCTTATTTATCTATCACAATTCATCTAATATGACATAATAAACAATATTAATAACATAGAAACATGATATATACTCTAGAATAAATAAAATATGTCATTATGTATGTCACGAGTGGTGGTGGTGTATTGTTGGTGGGTTTATAAGGGCCACTGAGACATAAGCCATACATATTAGTGGTGGTGTAGGTGGCAGCAGAAGCCACCACCACAATTCACACAAACAAAGTACGTAATTTATAAATAAGAAATATTTACACTTTAATTTATAAATAATAAATATTTACCTTATAAATAAGAAATATTTACACTTACCTTGGAGGATTCTGGCAGAGGACAGCAGTGTTGTCAGTGTCACTATATACCTCAAACAACATTGGAGGAGTTAGTTTCATGTTGTCCTTTTTCTATCGCTTAATCGCTGAACTTTCTTGAATTCTATCGTGTTTCTCACCTTCTTTACCAAAGAACTGGCACTAGAAGCTTTCTTTGGGCCCATGGTGGCTTATTTAGTAGTTGCAAGCACAAAAAAGAATGGAATACAGTCAACCCTCCATTTTCGTGTTTAATCCGTTCCAGAGGGATCAACTAAAACTGAAATCAATGTAAATGTAAATTCAATTACAGTGGAACCTCGGTTAACGATCTTAATCCGTTCCAGGAGCTAGACCTTTACCCGAAAAAATCGTTATTCGAAACCTATTTCCCATAAGCAATAATGTAAATACAATTAATCCGTTCCAAACATCCAAAAATACAGAAAACACACATAAATACTACATACAATATTAAATTTATAAACAAATATTGAAATAAACACTTTAAAATAACATTTACTTACCTTTATTGAAGAGACTTGCTGTACGGTTCGTATTTCTAACGGCTTTACCGTAGCTGTTCACATGATCACCATGTGATCTTTCGTTAGCCAATCATAGGCCGTCCCTTTTGAATGCCCGAGTGCTGGGACGACTAGCGGGTAGTTACCACCCAGACTCAGTGCAGGACAGACATGCAGGAACTACGGCTCTGAGAATTCCACCCTATCTATTCGATCTCAATACACCAATTAACCATCCCAATCTCGTCTGTTCATTACCCAATCTACGAAAGAACCTCCACACAACAAATGGTGACAGCTTGTGGGCGTAGATTTTGAGTAATTTGAGCAGATTTGAGAGCAAGAAGAAGCCGGTGTTTGAGTGAGTGCCGCCACAGGCGTCCATTCTAACCGTCAGCCAGCACCTCGCCTTCCCTCACCCGGTGACGTCATCTATCCACGACTCTTCTGAAGCAGTGTCTCCAGTCTTCTGGCTTCTAATTGCAAGTAAACCTTCGAAGAGTTGATCTGGGTTTTGCAATTAAGCCACCAAGTAAGCCAGTTTGTGGGAAAGAGCCTAAGCCAGCCTACAGTCATCCAGTGTCTCCTGCCATCCATCCAGTTCTTCACTGATGTGTGCAGGTAACAGCATTCAGGTCCATCAGTCCAGAGGGTTTAAGCCATTAATCCAGCTTCTTCCGGAAAGCCAGAAATACAAGAAAGCCAGTCGCTTCTTCAGCAAAGCCAGTTCCTTGAAGTATTGTCTCCAATTCTCTCTGTGCTACAAGTTGGACGCTTGTCAGAGTGATATTCACCATTCCTGTGGCTTATTGTACAAAAAGCCACCTGAGTTAGTGAGTGGCTTCCAAGGCTGTGAGGCAGAACGCCCTGACGTCATACCGTGCGCCCCCAGTAACCAATCACGAGCGAGGGAACTCTCGCTAGTACCGGCGCCACCACCACCGAAACAAACCACCTGCTAACACCACCACTCACAGCCAATATTTTGTGGTATTTTCTACCCTACCTTGGGTACCAGCAGCATTGTTTCCGGCTCACATAGCAAGTCAAGAGTGTCTTCCTTCATCCCAGAGTGCCAACGTAAAAGCTTGCTGTGTGAGTTCGTCGTGTAAGCACTTTCTCCAAGATCATCAGCAGTCATCACCAGCCAGCGTCCAGGAAAATATTCTCCCTCTTCCTTCATTCGCCGTTCATTCATCATACGAGACAATTCAATTAAAAAAAATTGCGTGTGTGAGACATTTAAGCAGTGAATTGTCTTAGTGACATTTAAAGACTTGTGTTTTCAGTGTTCTTGCAAATTCATTTACATTATCTCTTCCAGCTTTTCAATGCATTTCGTGTCATTTTATATCTATGCTCTTTTGTGTCATTTTCTAAACCTGCAGTAAGTACTTTTGTGTGCCAATTTTATTGTTTTTTGTGTGCAGTATAACACTGTTTTCTTTCCAGTTCCTCAGTGCAGTATTTAATTTGTTGCTTATTATTTCTGTGCTGTGTTATATATTATTTCAATGTTTATGCCCCAGTGTTCCTAGTTGCATATTTCATTTTCCTGTGTGCCATTCAGTGTGTTCCATTAATGTTTGTGCCAGTATCTCACCTGTTTTTAATTCTATAGTCAGCATACATTTTTTGTGTCGAACAGTGCCTCATTTTTTTTAATTTTTGCAGAACCTGTTCATAGAACATAATTTGTCTGAAGCAAGAACTATCTTTTCATACATATTTTTACATGCAAGATCTTATTGCATAAATTATCACAATTCAGTGACTGAATCTTGTTGTGTTGTATATTCTTCTGCAAAACTTTAAGTTTTTATTTTAGTTTGTGTATTATTGTCTTTGTGTTGATCTTATCAACACTCTTAATATTCATATTTAAAGTAAAGTAATATTCATTATATTCATTTTCATTAGTTTTCTTTAATTGTGCTAAGAGTTAAAGTGTTCATTCTCCTTGTGCCCTGTGCAACATTGCTTTTAATTGATGCAGTAAATTGTTTCAACAATACCAAACATTGATTACACTTTAAAATTATTTTCCAGTTGAGCATACAATTTTTGAATTACAGTATTGTGTACTTTATTCCATTTTACTCAGTGTTAATCCTGACAAGTTCAAATATTTCAATGAAATCTTTCAGCATTCTAGTTAATTCATTCTGCCAGCAATGCATATTAAATTCTAGTGTCATTTTCTTTTAAGAAAATTTGTTTTTCCAGTATTTTTCCAGCTGCATACAATTTATTGATTGTATTTCCACTTTGCATTGATTTATTATTTCTCATCTAGTAATTTTGTTTGAATTCCAAGTAGAGAGCTCACTTTTACAATTAATCCATACAGTAGTCATATTGCCTTTCATTGCAATTTTCAAATAATTCCTTCATTTTCTAAAGTGAAATTCAGTGAGTTCTCACTTCTTATGCAGTGTACATTAGATGTTTTAATCCTTTTTGCACCTAATTCAATGACTTTTAATTTCCATTTTAACTAATTGTGTTCTGAGTATATTTTACCATTCTCATTTTTACCTGAATTAGTTTGTGTGCAAATTCTTTGCAAATATGTCTCACTTACCTCAAAGTAGTGTAGCTAATGACAGCATTCAGTCCCTTAGTGTTCAAACAGTTCCTGCTGAAATTTCTGATAGTTCCTTACCGACTGAAAGACAGTATCTAGCTCTTGAGCAATATGTTTGTTCTCACAGCTTGTATCAGAAGTTCAGATTCAGTCCTGATAGCTTTGTGCATTACTTATTAACGTAAACGAGAGGTCTGGCACTAGTATAAAACTGTCACTCCTGTCTGGAATCCAGTCATAATTGCACACAGGATAGTGTACTATCCCTGTGATGGCTCTTGTTCAAGTGGTAGTTCCTCTCCAGGGGACGCCTTGTTGAGTAAAGACTACTTGAAATGAGTTATGCCATCTCATGTTGTCACATGCCGCCTGCAGAAAGACGTTTCTGTGGCTAGTGCTTACTAGAGTGCCAGTTGTTGTCCCTTGTGTCCCAGATAGTGATCTTTCCAGTTGACAGTAATCCCTTGCAGAGTAAAGTGTCGTGTGTCAAGTAATTATTACCTGCAGTAGGAGATAGTGAGAGCCGTTCCCCTTTGCTCATACTTGTTATAGTGTTATCTATTTCAACCGGGGAGAGTCCTTCCACTCCACCGAGCCTGTTCATTCCTTCAGTAGGAAAGTGATCCCAGTCCTTAGTTACATAAGAAAACTCAGTTTAAGGAATTAGTTGTATGTGCTAGCGAGTCCTTACTAAGGCTGAACGCAATTTTACAGTTACGCAAATCCAATGTAGTTGCTGATGCTTTATCGCGTCATGTCAGTGTAGCAACTGCTGATCCTCCATTTAGTGCTGAGGATGTAAAGACTGCCCAAAGAACAGATCCCATGTGGTCTGGTGTGATTCGATTCCTGTTCCAGGAAGACCTTATTCTCTATGTGAAGCCACCAGTACCCATCAGTGACTTTGTTATGAACCAAGAGTTACTGTATCGCACTACCAAGCTGGGTAATCCTAGTACAGTCATACCTCGGTTAACGATATTAATCCGTCAGAGAGGGCATATCTTTAACCGAAACAATCGTTAACCGAATCAATTTTCCCCATAAGAAATAATGGAAATAAAATTAATCCATCCAAGACTTTTATAAGTAGTAAAATAAAATATTTTTTAGAACTTTTTGACATTAAATAATACACAATTTAATGAACAATAAATAAATACACATGTAAATATAGTACAATAACATGTCACTTACATTTATTGAAGAGTTGTTGATGTGTGGAGGACGGGAGGAGGGGAAAGGATGGAGTATAGTATGCTAGTGTTTGGAAGGGGAATTCCCTTCCATTAACACTGCAAGTGGCAAGTTCTTTTCTGGGGTTACTGGCCTTTTTCTTTTAATGCCACACTCCCTGCATGAATGGTACACTCCCTGCATGCCTGTTACACTCCCTGCATGAATGCTATACTCCCTGCATGAATGCTACACTCCCTGCATGAATGTTACACTCCCTGCATGAATGCTACACTCCCTGCATGAATGCTACACTCCCTGCATGCCTGCTACACTTCCTGCATGCCTGCTACACTTCCTGCATGAATGCTACACTCCCTGCATGCCTGCTACACTCCCTGCATGCCCGCTACACTCCCTGCATAAATGCTACACTCCCTGCATGCCTGCTACACTCCCTGCATAAATGCTACACTCCCTGCATAAATGCTACACTCCCTGCATGCCTGCTACACTCCCTGCATGAATGCTACACTCCCTGCATGAATGCTACACTCCCTGCATAAATGCTACACTCCCTACATGCCTGCTACATTCCCTGCATAAATGCTACACTCCCTGCATAAATGCTACACTCCCTGCATGCCTGCTACACTCCCTGCATGAATGCTACACTCCCTGCATGAATGCTACACTCCCTGCATGAATGCTACACTCTTTATCACAGGGCTGGCACTAGGAGCTTTCTTTGGACCCATGGTAGCTTATTTAGCAGTTGCAAGCACTAAAAACAGTGGAATAATGACAATATACTGGTATAAATGCGTGGGTGGAGTGGGTGGTGGTCGCTCTCACTTGTAAACAATAGCACACTGACACTCCCTGGAGTGCGCGCTCAGCTGGGTGCCACGCGGACACGTCCGGTACGAATGTCGTTAACCGAAGTAAACATCGTTAACCGCAATCATTTTTTTTGTCAAAAATATCGTTAACCGAAATTATCGTTATCCGACAACATCGTTAACCGAGGTATGACTGTACAAGCGTATACTAGTTAGTAATTCCACGGTCACTAGTGAAAGTAGCCTTGCAGCTAGTTCACGATGTATCAGGTGTTGCACATCCTGGTACGGATCGTTCTGTGAAACAAGCCAGATTGAAATACTTTTGGCCCCGTATGTCAACCAATATTACCGAGTAACCTGAATGTCGTTATTCCCTACGTACACGACAAGTGTTGAGAAATCCTCAAGTATCATTTGTGGATACCAGTGTAGATCCCCCTCAATCAGAAAGTGAGTTACCTATTGTAACAGAGCTGATCCACCCAGAGATGATAATCATACAGCCTATATCAATCTCACCCTAGCAGAGTTGGGGTTAAATGTAAATAACCTGTATAGATAAATAATGTAGTAAGTGTTCAACTGTGTTATAATATCTACTTAGTATTATTCATAATTTTTGTTTTATGTGTTCACGTTCTCTCCCAGTTCTGAGAATTAACAGTATAGATTTGAGTGCACCAGATCTACCTTGTCTGTTAATCACTACCTTCTTGTAAATATATTTCCTCAGAATTTGTAGATCATGTGAAGACAAGTTCGATCGAACAAATTTTTTTTTTTTATCTCTTGTATCATGATTTTCTAGAAATGAGCTCATTTAATTAATTCCTATGTATCATGATGCATCATATAGTAATGTAGATTGTTCCGTCACGATAATATCCATGTGAAGTATAATGTTCAACTGTTGTGTACTTTGACATTGTATAGAATCAGCTGAGAGTCGTACGCCTGTTGTCCTTAGTTTGTATAGTTGTATGTCGAGACGCCATACGTAGCATGCCCGAGCTGTACGGTTCGTATTTCTAACGGCTTTACCATAGCTGTTCACGTGATCATCACGTGATCTTTCGTTAGCCAATCATAGGCCGTCCCTTTTGAATGCCCGAGTGCTGGGACGACTAGCGGGTAGTTACCACCCAGACTCAGTGCAGGACAGACACGCAGGCCTACGGCTCTGAGAATTCCACCCTATCTATTCGATCTCAATACACCAATTAACCATCCCAATCTCGTCTGTTCATTACCCAATCTACGAAAGAACCTCCACGCAACATTGCTGGCAACAGGAAGATAGGGAGGAGGAAATAGGGAGGAGTTAGTTTTTGGAAGGGGAATCCCCCTCTAAAAGGACTTCAGGAAACAAGTCCCTCTCTGGGGTTACTTCCCTTCTTTTTCTTTTAATGCCACTAAGACCAGCTTGAGAGTCACTAGAACTCTTCTTAGAAAAATAACTGTCCAGAGTCCTCTGTTTCTGGCGCCTGTTTAACATTTTCCTGAAGTGCAACATGGCTCTGTCACTGAACTGGTTGCACAGATGGCTCATTTCAGCTTGCTCAGGGTGGTTTTGTGAAACAAATGTCTGCAATTCAATCCACTCTGAACACATGTCCCTAAGCACTGAAGAAGGCACCTCCTTCACTCCCTCTTTCTCCTCCTGTGAAGCAATAACCTCAGCTCTGGTCTCATGCTGTTTGTTATGGGGATATAAGACCCAACATGTATTGATATAATTAAGTAACATGAATACCTAATTATATTGAATTGATCACAATTTTGCTTAATGAGAAGCTGAATTAACTTGATTTTCTCAATATAATAGGTTATAAATATACACAATATAATAGGTTATAAATATACACATTTAAATAAGTAGTTTATAAAGTTGCATGTCTCATTGTAAATAAATAAGATGTATTGTGGGTGCATATAGATTGTGCAAGCTGACAGTCTGCAAGGTAGAACTGGTGGTGGAGACTGGGCTTTGTTGATATGTTTCTGGGCAGAATGGTGTGCCAGAAGTAAGGGAGATATGTGTTAAATTGAAGCAGCCAGCATAACCTATGAGTTATAGTGTGTCAAGACACTGAGGGTAGGAGTGATGTGGAGAAAATGGGGTGTTAAGAGTGGAGGTGGACCATGCCATGTGACTTGGAGATGCTAGTTACATTTGACTGCTGTGATACATGTTATTATGATTGTAACATCTGTATATATGTATATCTATGATATTTTTTGTAATTGTGGTTTAAATAACCCAGTGAGAGGATTAGTGGTTTTCAGATACAGCAGAGAATCATGAGTGTAAGTATCACTAGACAATAAGACCTTACTGTTACTGTTATTACTACCCCCACACTAGTACATGTAGGAGAACCTTGATGATAAAGTAAGGGAAAATACCATAACACTGTTCCACTTCCAGCTCTTTCAGCTCTTCAGTTGTTAGCTCTACCCTGTGATCCTCCACTAACTCTTCCACATCCTCACCACTCACCTCCAACCCCAGGCTGTTCCCCAATGCCACAATATCTTCCACAACAGGCACAGGGTCGTCAGGGTCAGCCTCAAATCCTTCAAAATCCCTCTTTTCAACACAATCTGGCCACAATGGTCGCCAAGCAGAGTTCAAAGTCCTGGAAGTCACTCCCTCCCAAGCATTACCTATAAGGCCTATGCAATGCACGATATTGAAGTGATCTTTCCAGAACTCTCTTAGGGTCAATGCAGAGGCTGAGGTTACATCAAAGCACTTTTGAAACAATGCTTTGGTGTAGTTTCTTGAAGTTGGAAATGACCTGCTGGTCCATGGGCTGGATGAGAGGAGTGGTGTTAGGAGGCAAGAACTTCACTCTGATGAAATTGAACTCCTCAGACAACAACTCTTCCAAGTTGTGAGGATGAGCAGGAGCATTGTCCAGTACCAGGAGGCACTTGAGTGGCAATTTCTTTTCCAGGAGGTATTTCTTCACACTAGGGCCAAACACTCCAGTCAACCATTCCTTGAAAAAGTCCTTAGTGACCCATGCATTACTGTTAGCCTTCCAATGCACACACAACTTATTCCTGTTAACATTGTGTTTCTTGAAGGCTCTGGGATTTTCTGAGTGATACACCAGTAAAGGCTTCACTTTAAAATCACCACTGGCATTGGCACACATCATAAGAGTTAGCCTGTCTTTCATAGGCTTGTGTCCTGGCAGTGCCTATTCCTCCTGAGTAATGAAGGTCCTCTTTGGCATTTTCTTCCAAAAGAGGCCTGTTTCATCACAATTAAACACTTGTTGGGGGGGGGAATTCTTCAGCCTCTACGAACCCCTTAAATTCACTCACAAATTTTTCAGCTGCATGTTTGTCTGAGCTGGCTGCCTCACCATGCCTCACAACATTGTGTATGCCACTACGTTTCTTAAACCTCTCAAACCAGCCTCTGCTGGCTTTAAAATCACTCGCATCAGCACTGGTTACAGGCATTGTCTTGACAAGATCTGCATGCAACTTCCTTGCCTTTTCACAAATTATCGCTGTGGAAATACTATCACCCGCTATCTGTTTTTCATTGATCCACACCAGCAATGACTTCTCAACCTCATCCACTGTTTTCGATCTTTGTTTCGTAAACATATCAACCCCTTTTGCAACATTAGCTTCCTTAATTTCTTTTCTCTTTGCCAGGATAGTGGTGATAGTAGATTGGTTTTTTCCGTACATCCTGGAAAGCTCACCCACACGTACGCCACTCTCATATTTTTCAACAATCTCTTTCTTCAGTTCGATGGTGTTCCTCACTCTCTTTACCACAGGGGTGCCACTAGGAAGCTTCTTTGGACCCATGGTGACTTATTTCACTGTGACAATCACTAAATCACCAAAAAAGACACCAAATGTATTGTGAATGTTTGAAAGAGCGCGCTGGGCATTGTTCACTCAACTGTAAACAATGCTGGACTAGCGTCCTGGGAGGAGGCGCGCAAGCGCAGAGCGGGTAGACAGATCTTATACGTATCGCTAACCGAGTAAATATCGCTACCTGAGAAAAATATTGACCGTAAAAAGCAACCGTTAACCGAACAAATCGTTATCTGGAATGATCGTTAGCCGAGGATCTACTGTAATCCGTTTCAGACACCCAGGAGTATTAAAAAATAATTTTTTAGAGACTAAATATAGATTTACATACAGTAGGGCCCCACTTATACGGCAGGTTAGGTTCCAGGCTAGTGCCTTAAAGCAGACATCGCCGAAAAGCAGAACGCTATTTTTTTCCACTTCTAAATGCATATGAATGCCAGACAACAAGCTTACATTAACTTATATTAAGTTAGCAATAGCACTAGGCATTAAAAAACACAATAAAAAGTAAGATACACACAGAGTACACTTATTACTTACCTTAAAGTATTAACATTGGCTTAAAATAGTCTGTGAACCAATTTATGAAAAGATCAGTAGTCATCCAAGCTTTTGAATTGGATTTATAATAAACAGGTAGGCTACATTTTGCATAGTTCTTTAGGGTCCTAGGATTCTCTGAGTGATAAATTATCATAGGTTTTAACTTGCAATCCCCAGCAGCATTAGCTCCTAGCAAGAGTGTTAGTTGAAGACTCAGATGAGTCAAAGGGATGTTAGGAAGCATTTCTTCAGCCATAGAGTAGTCAGGAAGTGTAATAGTCTGGCAAGTGATGTAGTGGAGGCAGGAACCATACATAGCTTTAAGACGAGGTATGATAAAGATCATGGTGCAGGGAGAGAGAGAACCTAGTAGCGGTCAGTGAAGAGGCGGGGCCAGGAGCTAAGTCTCGACCCCTGCAACCACAATTAGGTGAGTACACTCTTGGGTTATCCTGGGTTCTCTACACATATGCTGCTATATGTAACTGTATTTGATGGCTATCTCAGCGATCAACATATACCTTGTTAGTAAGTTCATTCAGGTACGTACAGTGGACCCCCGAGTTTCGTAAAAACTTCACTCCCGAAGTCTGCTCAAGTGCCATTACCGAACGAATTTACTCCCTTAAGGAAAAATTTCACGTAGGTTAGTCTATTTCAGACCCCCAAAAATACACTTCCACAAGAACTTACAAAATTATACTTACATAATTGCATGATTTCCGGGGTATTCGTTAACCGAGGGTCCACTGTATACACAAATACAGTTACATAGATTATCTTACATAGCAAATATGCGTAGACAACCCAGGATAACCCAAAAAAATCAGTTCACTGAGTTTAATCATTTCTAACTTGGCACTTAAAGTAAGAGGCTTACGACTCCTCTTTTTATCACAACTTAAGACGCCATAGTCAATGAGAGCCAACTAGTAAACGAAAGAGTAAACGAGAGAACGCGATACGGAGTTTAGACAAGGTAAAAAAACAAACTGAACAGGTAGTGGGCGATCACTCGGTCAGGCGAAATGAATGCGATTGATACGTGTCCACTTTTAGTTCATTCACATACGTTTGTAAGAGTTTGTGAGACTTTTACCTCAAAATAATTTTTTTTATTATAATAATAATTACCTCACAATACAAATACTTTTATATTGTGTACAAGTTAGTACAAAATAAACAAACAGCAACACTCCCATTCTCATGCAACACACTATTTTTAGAGTTAATGATAGTATTACCATTATTATTATCATAATAAAAAAGAAGTGCTAAACCCACAAGGGTCGTGAATAACTATATATAGAGTGAAGGCATATGAAAGGAATATTTTTCTACAGTTATCCCTCAATGTTTGACTAGAGAAAACGTAATTCTTCCGACTTCTACAAAGTCGTTTGGTAAACAAATATCATATTTGTCAATTTTTATTCTGTGGGTGTATGTATCATGTTTATATAATAATAATAATAATAATAATAATAATTTTTATTTCTATGCATGTTACAAGTGTACAATGTTATTGGTAGTTACAATTATAAAACAATTATAAAACTGTAATGCAAGGAGAGCCACTGGCATGCCATGGCATTAGGGGCAGTTTATTCTAGAGACTTATTCACTAAGTACTTAATGCTAAAGAAATTGATTGAGTTTATTCTAGTTCTGTATTATTTAAATTATTATATGGTTATACATACTATTAAAAGACAATACAAGAGAAATTGGTTGAGTTTAATCTAGTTGTATAATTTATTTCAAGTTACAGTATGTTGATGCTATACTAGTATAATAACAATACTAGAAATTGTTTTTAGAGTTTCTTCTAGATATATATTTTATTTCAAATTAAGAAAATGATGATACATTAACGCTATGTAACGCGTTTTTTTAAATTATTTTGAAGAAAATATCATAGATGAATTAATGAAAATGTCTATATTAACGTAAAATAAGACATTTAATGTGCCCAAGAGTGATTATTATTAATATTACGTAATGTTTTCCCTCCGCCCGGCAACACCATAGCATATAAACAGCATGTTTATATGCTATGTAACGTGTTTCTTTTATAATTTTGAAGAAAATATCATAGATGGATTAATGAAAATGTCTATATTAACGTAAAATCAGACATTTAATGTGCGCAAGAGTGATTATTATTAGTATTACGTAATGTTTTCCCTCCGCCCGGCAACCACACCTACATAGCATATAAACAGCATGTTTATATGCTATGTAACGTGTTTCTCATATAATTTTGAAGAATATATCATAGATGGATTAATGAAAATGTCTATATTTACGTAAAATTGGACATTTAATGTGCCCAAGAGTGATGATTACATAATAGAGAGATGTGCTCACGGAAAATGTAAACAAACCGGGTGGCGGGCGCCGTATCTGAAAGACGCTTGCCTTATACAAAAGTTTTGGTCATAATTTGAACTCGCCGTATGAACGGAACGCCGAAAGACGAAACGCCGAAAAGCGGGGCCCTACTGTACAGAAAAGAATGACAAATAAATATAAAGCACTAATAACGTGTATAAATGAACATTTAACATCACACTTACCTTTATTGGCGACTCTTGTTGGTGTATGGAAGATGGAGAGGAGGAGAGAGGGAGGCGAGTTTTTTGTTGGGAGGCAGGACAAAATGCTTCATTGTGACACTAATATCAGCTCTACGGCTTACTTATCTATCACAATTCATCTGATATGACATAATAAAAAATATTAATAACATAGAAACATGATATATACTCTAGAATGAATAAAATATGTCATTATGTATGAGAGGACTGGTGATAGTGTTATTGTTGTTGGGTTATAAGGGCCACTGACAATAACCAGTACATACAGTGGTGGTGGTGGGCCTTCCAGCAAACCCACCACCACTATTCACACAATGTACGTAATTTATAAAAAAGAAATATGTATTTACACTTTAATTTATAAATAAGAAATATTCACACTAATATAAATAAGAAATATTTACATTTACCTTGGAGGAGATGGTGGCAGAGGACGGCTCTGTTCTCAGTGTCCCTATATTCCTCAAACAACATTGGAGGAGTTAAGTTTTGTGTCGTCATTTTTCTATCGCTTATTCGCTTAACTTACTTGCTACACTGTTAATACTACACTTTATCGCTGGCTGGTGCTATAGCCTTTATCGACTCCACTTTGATAATTTGCCACGATTTCTTTCTTTAATTCTATGGTGTTCCTCACTTTCTTGACCAATGGACTGGCACTAGGAGCTTTCTTTGGGCCCATGGTGGCTTATTTAGCAGTCACACACAATAATCAAGGGCCAAAAACAATGGATTGTTAAGAAATGTTTTGTATGAACTCGCAGGATAATGTTCACTCAAAAAGAAACAATGCTACACTGCCTGAGAATGTGCGTGGGAGGCGGGCTTGTGGGCTTTGTATGTGCACTGGGCCCTGGACAGGTTTCGTACCATGAACGAAAACGGAGCCAATCACCAAAAACGGAGGCAATATTTCCACGAAAAAAGTGCCCGAAAACTGAAATCACCGATAACGGAGATACAGTAGTCCCTTGGTTTTCCCCGAAAATTCATTCCAGAATGCTGCTCAAGTGCCTTTACCTTTCCTTAAGAAATAATGTCATGTAGGTTAGTCTATTTCAGACCCCCAAAAATACACTTGCAACAGCACTTACGAAAATACACCTACATAAATGTTCGAGTTTGGAGATGCACGAAAACCGAGGGACCACTGTATGTACATGAAAACGGAGGGTTGACTGTATTACGAAATTTATTTTATGAATGCGTGGGGAGATGGTCACTCGCTGATAAACAATGCCAGACTGCCTCTGAATGGTGTGTGGGGCACCTTTGTGTGCGCGCGGATGGTGGAGGCCACTCCGGACACATTCCATACCACCGCCGAATCGTGAGGCAAATCACGAAACGTGAAGATATATTTTCATGAAAAAAGTTGCTGAAAGTCAAATTTCACGAAGCGTGAGGCTCATGAAACTCGGGGGTCCACTGTATTAGATTGGAATGAGCAGAGGCAAGTCTTTTTTTTTTTTTTTTTTTTTTTTGAGAGGGAGAGAATTGATGTACTGCTGGAGTGCGATATAGAAGAACATACATGAATGAATTCCAGGAAAAACCTTTCAAAGGGGAAGGGGGTTGCCTGGATGATGATGGAAGCTCTTGATCCAAGAAACTGGAATTACCCACTCTTCCTCCAATCCAACCTGATTACCCTCCATTTCCCTGGTGATCTGACCCCTATGGATTTTGTGCCTTCCATGAATATAATAATAATAATAATGATGATAGTAAAGGTCTCGTAAACATGCAAGATTTCAGGTACGTCTTGCTACTTCTATTTACACTTAGGTCACACTACATATGCATGTACAAGCATATATATACACACCCCTCTGGGTTTTCTTTTATTTTCTTCCTCTGTAAGCCATGCGTGTCGTAAAAGGTGACTAAAATGCCGGGAGCAAGGGGCTAGTAACTCCTCCTCCTGTATACATTACCATATCCTCGGTGGGATATGGCCGGTTTGTTAAAAGAAGAAAAAGAATAGTAAATGTGGAAAATACAGTGTCTGCACTAGTTAAATTATTTGAATTGTGATGGCCACACACTTCTGGAACAACAGATAAGGAGTGATTGGTGAATGCATTTTCCTTCTTTGGATCACCTTTGCTTGGTGGGAAATGGTCAGTGTGAAAAAATGAAAATATTATGTGGCAACAACTAACATTACAATAAAATAACTGTACTTTCAAATTCTAATCAGAATACAGTGGACCCCCGACTAACGAAAGGCCCATATATCGAAAAAATCGTGTAACGAAAGCTTTTTTCGCTTTCGTGTAGCGAAAATGAACTCGTGTAGCAAAACGTATTAGACCTGTCCGCCTGCTCCACGCCTGCCCTGCGCCTGCGCAGGACGCCAGTCAAGCATAGTTTAATATTGAGAGAACATTACCCAGCGCGCTCTTTCAAACATGCACAATAAATTTTTTGTGTTTATTGATGGTTTATTGATTGTCACTGTGAAATAAGTCACCATGGGTCCAAAGAAGCTTCCTAGTGACACCCCTGTGGTAAAGAGAGTGAGGAACACCATCGAACTGGAGAGATTGTAGAAAAATATGAGAGTGGCGTACGTCTGAGTGAGCTTGCCAGGATGTACAAGAAAAGTGCATCTACAATCGGCACTATCCTGGCAAAGAGAAATGAGATCAAGGAAGCTAATGTTGCAAAAGGGGTTGATATGTTAACGAAAAATAGATCGAAAACAGTGGATGAGGTTGAGAAGTTGTTGATGGTGTGGATAAACAATAAAGATAGCAGGTGATAGTATTTCCATGGCGATAATTTGTGAAAAGGCAGGGAAGTTGCATGCAGATCTTGTCAAGACAATGCCTGGAACCAGTGGTGAGGCGAGTGATTTTAAAACCAGCAAAGGCTGACCATACCACGGGTGGGGTTTGAACCCGCGGTCAGAGAGTCTCAGAACTCCAGACTGTCGCGTAAGCCACTGGGCCAGCTAGCTTCAATAAGATTCATCCAACTAGGTATATTTCTACACCATAGGAACGTTAGCATAGGCACCACTGTGTCCACAAATGCAAGTTTTTACAGACGAATCTCCCGCTAGCATGGCCGTGGTATGGTTTGTTTGCAATCGTGTCATTACGATTTCGTGAGTCATGTTGACAGCAAAGGCTGGTTTGAGAGGTTTAAGAAACGTAGTGACATACACAGTGTTGTGAGGCATGGTGAGGCAGCCAGCTCAGACAAATGTGCAGCTGAAAAATTTGTGAGTGAATTTAAGGGGTTCATAGAGGCTGAAGAATTCCTCCCCCAACAAGTGTTTAATTGTGATGAAACAGGCCTGTTTTGGAAGAAAATGCCCAACAGGACCTTCATTACTCCTTAGGAAAAGGCACTGCCAGGACACAAGCCTATGAAAGACAGGCTAACTCTTATGATGTGTGCCAATGCCAGTGGTGATTTTAAAGTGAAGCCTTTACTGGTGTATCACTCAGAAAATCCCAGAGCCTTCAAGAAACACAATGTTAACAGGAATAAGTTGTGTGTGCATTGGAAGGCTAACAGTAATGCATGGGTCACTAAGGACATTTTCAAGGAATGGTTGACTGGAGTGTTTGGCCCTAGTGTGAAGAAATACCTCCTGGAAAAGAAATTGCCACTCAAGTGCCTCCTGGTACTGGACAATGCTCCTGCTCATCCTCACAACTTGGAAGAGTTGTTGTCTGAGGAGTTCAATTTCATCAGAGTGAAGTTCTTGCCTCCTAACACCACTCCTCTCATCCAGCCCATGGACCAGCAGGTCATTTCCAACTTCAAGAAACTGTACACCAAAGCAGTGTTTCAGAAGTGTTTTGATGTGACCTCAGACACTGCATTGACCCTAAGAGAGTTCTGGAAAGATCACTTCAATATCGTGCATTGCATAGGCCTTATAGGTAAGGCTTGGGAGGGAGTGACTTCCAGGACTTTGAACTCTGCTTGGAGACCACTGTGGCCGAATTGTGTTGAAAAGAGGGATTTTGAAGGATTTGAGGCTGACCCTGACCCTGATGACCCTGTGCCTGTTGTGGAAGATATTGTGGCATTGGGGAACAGCCTGGGGTTGGAGGTGAGTGGTGAGGATGTGGAAGAGTTGGTGGAGGAGCACAGGGTAGAGCTAACAACTGAAGTGCTGCAAGAGCTGGAACTGGAACAGCATCAGACCAGAGCTGAGGTTATTGCTTCACAGGAGGAGGGAGAGAGAGAGAGAGAAGGAGGTGCCTTCTTCAGTGCTTAAGGAGATGTGTACAAAGTGGAATGAGCTGCAGACATTTGTTGAAAAACACCACCCTGAGCAAGCTGAAATGAGCCATCTGTGCAACTTCAGTGACAGAGCCATGTTGCACTTCAGGAAAATCTTAAAGAGTCGCCAGAAACAGAGGACTCTGGACAGTTATTTTGTGCGACAGGCTTCTAGTGACTCTCAAGCTGGTCCTAGTGGCATTAAAAGACCAAGAAGGGAAGTAACACCAGAGAAGGACTTGTTACCTGAAATCCTTTTGGAGGGGGATTTCCCTTCCAACCACTAACACCCTGCCCCTGTCATCCTCCCTATCTTCCTGATGCCTGCAACTCTCTTCAATAAAGGTAATTAAATGTTATTTATATTACAGTGGTACCTCGGTTAACGATATTTTTCGTTCCATAATGCTGTTCAAGTGCCATTGCAAAAAAAGAATTTATTCCCTTAAGAAATAATATGAAGTAGACTACAGTGGACCCCGAGTTTCGTAGAAAACTTCACTCCTGAAGTCTGCTCAAGTGCCATTACGACAATTTACTCCCTTAAGGAAAAATTTCACGTAGGTTAGTCTATTTCAGACCCCAAAAATACACTTCCATAAGAACTTACAAAATTATAGTTACATAATTGCACGATTTCCGGGGTATTCGTTAACCGAGGTCCACTGTAGTCCTTTTAGACCCCCAAAACTACACTTATAAAAGCATTTAAAAAATAAACTTACATAAAGGCGTGTTTTGAGCAGGACGAACACCGGGGTCCACTGTACATTATTTCTTATGGGAAATAAGGTTTCGCGTTGAGAAATAGCTCCTGGAACGATTAATTTCGTTAGTCGGGACCACTGTATTAAATGAGCATAAAGTTCATCATTCATCCTATACTTTTAAAGTTAATATCCTATACAGCATACATTACGTACAGTGGTACCTCGGTTAACGATGGTCCCCAAACTCACCCTTTTATGTAAGTTTATTTTTTAAATGCTTTTGTAAGTGTATTTTGGGGTCTAAAAGGACTAGTCTATTTTACATTATTCCTAATGGGGATAAATTCGTTTGGTAATGGCACTTGAACAGCATTCTGGAATGAAAAATATCGTTAACCGAGGTACCACTGTATATGGTACATTATAAGAATGCAGTATACGTACATTACATGGTACATTATAAGAATAATACAGTGGTACCACTGAGTTTTGGTCATAATTGTTACGGAAGGCTGTTCGAGTGTCGTTACCTAGAATTTGTTCCCATAAGGAATAATGTAAATTAGATTAGTCCATTTCAGACCCCCAAAAATACACTTACAAAAGCACTTACAGTAATACACTTACATAATTGTTAGAGTTGGGAGCTGTACGAAACTCGAGGTACCACTGTATTGCAATGACAAATATGTTTTTTGACAAACCTCCATGAATGTTAATAACTTACACAGAGGAGTTGAAAAATATATAGAAATCACACACTTCTTTTCCCTTACCCATCCATAATCATAGCATCCAAGGTGGTCTCTCCATTTTCGTCGGGGCTTCCCCCAAATCCTACAGTCCCATCACACTGTAATTCTTCACACACTGTGCATCCTTTCTCAACAGCATCCAAAGATGAACCATTTTCAGTGTTTAGAATAGTCCATGCTGCAAGAAAATACAGCAAATATAATATTCTACTGACTAATAAAGAGTCTAATACAATTTACTTTTGACATTATACAGTAAACCCTCAGTTTAATGGACTAATAGGAGAGAGTGGCAGATAATGGTGTTATCGGCGATTGTGATAGATGAGATTGTTTTCCCATGATAGTAACAATAACAGACAATTCTCTAACAAGTGAACTTTGACTGTTGTTTCTGAATCAGCTGACCAGCAAATTTTTTCCATATCTCTGAAATCCATTAAATCAAGAGTTTCGCATGAATCACAGATATTGAGGAATGTAGCATACTAATAAGATATTATGCATGTGGGCAACTTCATCTGTGGCAAGAGGGAGCAAGTTTGTAAAACACTAAACCTGAGTGTATCATTCAGTGCAGGTAGTTCTTGAGGTTTAATCCTCTCTCAACTAAACATGAGGTCACAGCCAGACTGCCCAATTTGGTGATATAATTAGTGCTAATTAATACTCCTGATGATATAGTTAAGGTTGAAGCATCTGGTACAGGCAATTCTGGAAGATTTAGTCCTGGAAAGGTTGGCATTATTGGAGAAACCTCCAAACCAGGAAAGAAAGGCAGAAGTGGCCCTGAAGAGACAGACAGAACAAGAGAACTATCTTGGGTAGTAGACTGTCAGAAATAACCCTAATGAGGCTAGTATCATGGAACAATAATAAAAATATGGGTATTAATGAAAAACACTAAACCCATAGAGATCATTCTGTACTATTTGCATAGGTGTCCCATAGTTCAATTGCTAGCATACTCAGCTCACACACTGAGGTCCAGGAGTCAATCAACGGTATGGCTGGAAACATTAGGACATGTTTCTTTAAGATACCTGCTGTCCAATATTCACCCATCAGTAAAATGGGTACCTGGATGTTAGTTGACTTGTGTGGGTCACATCCTGGGGCAAAATTGACCTAATTTGCCCAAAATGCTCTGCATAACAAGGGGCTTTCTATATTGTAGTAGTATGTCACTGATGTCAGCTAGGCCTGTATACCTTATACATGTACTTGTAGAAATAAAGATTATTATTATTATTTTCCAACATGTTGGCCATCTCCTAATGAGGCTGGGTGACCTAAAAAAGAAAAACACTTTCACCATCATTCACACATAATCACTGTCTTTTGCAGAGGTACCCAGATACAACAGTTTAGATGTCACTCCAAACAGCCAATATCCCATTTCTTAGATGGGATTTTTTCTTTTTAAATTTTCTGTCGGATAAATGTTTTTGTTCATCCTGTTATGACAGTGTAAGGTTTCTTTCCTCTATTGTTAAGTCTTTTGCAATCTCTGTTTTAACTCTAGTTTTAGCTGTTTTCAGTGGAACATGCTTTGTACACACTCATGTACCCCCCACTCTTCAGAGACCTAAACTTACTCACTGTACCGAACATTCACACCTACTACTGTGCAACTTCATTTACAGAACCATAAATTCTAATATAACCCTGAACTAAAACACTTTCTTGATAGCTCGACAGGACCCATAGACACAATACCAGACA
>WNWK01031972.1:0-22272 GCA_009830355.1 Cherax destructor
AAGGTCTTATCAGTGTTGGTGTAAGTTTATTGGCTGTCATCCATGTTGATATTTTTTTTAAATTTCCCGTCTTAAAAAAAGGGTTTATTAAGCGTGGCAAGGTTTGTGGGGAGAGGGAAAAAAGTTGTGTGTTAAAGGGTTTTTGGGTTTTTCAGGTGTTGTGAAAAAAGGAAGATCATTGATGTATAAGAGGAAGAGCAGGGGACCAAGGACATTTCCCTTTCTGTATTTAAGTATTTTTGTGCATGACCTCTTATTCCATAGTGGTCAAGTTTGTGGGGGGGGGATGCCGTGGTTTACTGTGTCAAAAGCTTTCCTTAGGTCAAAAAAAAGCCCTAGTGGATATTCCTTATTTTCGGTGCGGGAAAGCGGGTTTTTTTTTTTACTATTGCATCGTTATTTTTTTTTTCCTGAAGCCTTGCGGGGTTGAGTATCTTTTTTAGTTTTTTGCCACCGAAGTGGCGGGTTTTGTCCCCCCATATCCATCCTGTGGGGTAAAAAAAACTTTGGATACAAAAAAAGGCCTAGGCAGGGGGCCCCCAAAGGTTAACTTTTTATATTTGGGTTTATATCTACTTTAAAAATTATCTGTTAAAAACGGTATCTTATTTCATAAAAAAGATATCTTGACATTCACATAGGTTATTATATTGTTATCTCTATTTCCTCAATAATGCACAATTAAGCCATTTTAAAAGACAGTGACCATATCCCTGATCCATAATTTGCATTTAGGATCATCATCTTTCTCCCAAACTGTCAGAAGTACCGGAGCCAAGCCTAAGCCGGGCCCCCTAAAACCCCCCCAGTCTGTTCACATTGCAAGTTCCCCCAAAATGCCCATCTGTGCTCGCATTATCATGACCCAAATGGCACGTTGGGGGAAAATTAATTTTGGGTTTTTTCTACATTTCAATTTCTGTTAAAAGGGCAAATTTAGGAAATTTCCTTAGAATAAGTGGTATCCTACCTTCACTAATAAGATATCTTGACATGTCACAGGGGGTTTTTAAAAAATTTTATCTCTATATTCCTCAATAAGTGGACAATTCAGCACATAGTGTTCAAGACAGTGACCATATGCCTGATCACTAATTTTTTTTTAGTTTGATCATCATCTTGTACCCCAAACTGCCAAAGTCCCTTGGGCCCCAACCCAAAAGCCTGGCCAAAAAAACATCAGTCAGTCTGAAAAATTAAGTAGCTCCATAGCCAACTTATCAAAATTCATTTTCATAGTGGGTTATAGATCTACTCAGGCTTCTAACTTTTTTCCCCTATAGCTATCATTTTCTTTTATTTATTTCTCCCCTAATATTATTCCAATGCTGACACAGATATAAAAATTTTATATTCTACTTTTTTATGGGTGTTTTTCTTGGCTAACATACCCAACTTTATCATGAAGGAGTAACCCAATGTGTGACGGAATCCATAGCAATTGTACTTTAATTTTTTTCCCCGGTTTTGAGTTTTATACTGGCTCTCCAATGAGCATGCTGTTAGAGTCATTAGGGAGTAAAAGAGCCTTCAATGATGACATAGAATCAGTAATGAAAAAGGAGTCAAGCTCAGTGTCAAAAGTTGCTTTAGTGCCAAAAGGGTTGCAAACAATTCAGTTTGCAGTGTAGACCAGTTTTAATTCTTCCCCCTAGAAAAAAAATTTTTTTTTTCTTAAGGGGGGGTGGCAAAGAGCAGATGCAGCCCTCCCGAAGACTCCTGTTTAGATCCATCAGTGTATAAAACGGATAACTTATTCCCACCACTAGGCAGAAATTTCTTCTTGAGCAGTTGTTTTAAAAAATTTTTTTTAAAAGGGAAAGGGGATTACTGAAAAATTTTGGGAGGGACTTGCAGGTATGTGAAAAAAAAAAACCCCTTCTTCCAGGGGGGGGGAAATTGCTCTTGTTCCCCACAGTGATACAATTCCCTCAGGTTGTAAAACTTAATTAATTCATTTTTTCACAATCCTTTTTGATCTTAGTATTTACTTCTAGACATTTAGTAAGATTCATTTGACCCGTGTCTGGTTCATTTTTTTAAAAAATTAATTTCCCAGTTTTAAAACTCAACAATCTATCATGATACTAAATTCCCCAACCCCTTTCCCCATATTAAGAACCTTTGTTTTGGGACAGCCAAGAATAATTATGAGGCTTTTTTTGCCCCCAAAGGGGCGGAGAAATTTTTTCCCCCGCTAATATCAACATGGGAGCAGCATAATAAAGGCCCCAAAAAAGGGTTCATCATTCTCGCGATTCTAAAATTTGCACCTAGTTGGGGTTGTATCCAGAAAAATTTTTAAAAATTTAGTCTATCTTTGCTTTTTTTTTTAGTTGTGGTATATTTAAATTTTGGGAAAGGGTACATCTACACCAAGATATCTGTAAGTTTTAACGTAGCTAATTTTTTCCCCCTAAAAAAGATGGGTGGGGATGTCGTTTGCTTGTTAATATCTTTGTTTTAGAAAAAAAATATGAGGCCCCCTCGTTACAAATTTTAACTTCCTTTTTGGGCCATCTTTTTTTTTCCCTGTTGTATGGATCATGATGTATCAAATAAAATAGCTATATGTTTAAAGGGGAGGCAGGTGGGGGGCATTTGGGGGGGGATTAATCAGGTTTAAAAAATGGGACTGAGAACTCCCCCCTGTGGTGTCCCCGGGGGCATTTCTTTAGACTCCTTCAAAGCCTTGGTGAGGAAGGAAATTTTCTGTTTGACAGATATCCTATTATCCCGCAGAGTAGGCCCCCCAAAACCCAAAAATTTATTTTTTGGGGGGTTTTATGTAGTATAAAGTTCTGTTCCGGGGGTCAAATGCAGATTTTAGATCAAAAATGTGGTAAAACTAGTAAGTGTGTGCAGTGGAAAAAAACCCAAATTTTGCACCCCCCCTTTTATGAACCCATAAGGGGGAAAAAGGTGTCTGATTCTATAGTACAGTCTTTAAAATATCAATTCCCTTTTAAAAAATTTTTTAAAAAACCTTTTGTTAAAACCCGGGCTAAATGTTTGGCTGTTGGGGCTTGGGGGTGGCACAAGGACTATTGGTCCCGGAAGTAGGAAGAACTCCCTCAATGTAACTGGTATTATAATGCCAACAAAGGTTATTAGGCACGTGCCTTAAAAAACTGAAATTTTTCATAGGTTATACCATCCTCTCCCCCATGCTTATCTAATTTTTTTTTTGAAAAGGGAATCCCCTTTATCAATATTTTGGCTCATAAAATTAATCAGTTCAAACATTTCTTCAAGCACTCTCTAAATTTTTTCTAATATGAATGGCAGGTTTTTTTTTCCTGGAATTTTTTGGGGGAGTCTTTTTAGGTCATTTGCTTTTCAAGTGGAAAGGGGGGGGGCAACATTGCCAGTCTTTTTCCTGGTTATTTTGTTTATACCTTTCCATGCCAAAAAAAGGGGAGCCTTTTAATCCCCCAACGAATTGTTCCCATTCCTGTTGCCCAAGGGTTTTTTCTTTTTTATTTCTTGCATTTGTTATGCAGCTTGGGGAAAAATTTTGGGGAAATCTGGGGGTTTTCCCCTCCCCGGTATGCTTTACCAATCCTCCCCCCATTGTTGATTGCGTAGCTGGGATTATAATATTTACATTGGTTTTTTTTTTCATTTCTAGTGGGGAAATTTTTTGTTGTCTTCCCCCCCCCCTTGATCTGTGGTACAAATCTCAATAGCTGTAACTAGATCATCATTTTAATTTTTGTGCCAGTGGGCCAAAACTTTATACCATTGATCCAAGTGGTTAAAAATTTTTTCTGTGTTCTGGGGGTTTAGAAAAGTTTCCTCCTTCTGTATTTGCTCCTTGGTTGCTTGAGATATGATCAAGTTTCTCAATATTTTGGATAGCAATGGTAGATTTGATATAGGCCTGTAGTTATTTACGTCTGTAGGGTCACCACCTTTGTGTATTGGTGAACCCTTGCTGTTTTGAGTAGTGTTGGGAAGGTGCTAGATTCTAATGATTTGTTAAAAAGTAAAGAAATAGGATATGAAAGGACATGAGCAGCTCGTTTGTATATTAAGGGTGGAACTTGAGACAGATGTCCTGATTTATTTTTAAGTGACTTGATTATCATGGAGACTTCAGTGGGTTCTGTAGGTGCAAGATATAAGGAGGATGGGAAATTCCCATCTAGGTAATCACTTGCTCGGGCATTGGTATCTGGAATTTTACTGGCAAGATTTGATCCTATAGTTGAGAAGAAGTCATTTATCTTGTTTACTGTATCAATAGGCTGTAGTGGTGTTTCGTTGGTTTAGTTAGGAAGTTGGGAAGGGACTATTTCCCAGTAAAAGTGGGCCTTAGACAAGGATGTGTGATGTCACCGTGGTTGTTCAATATATTTATAGATGGGGTTGTAAGAGAAGTGAATGCGAGGTCTTGGCAAGAGGTGTTGGGTAAAAGATAAAGAAGCAAATACAAAGTGGGAGTTGTCACAGTTGCTTTTTGCTGATGACACTGTGCTTTTGGGAGATTCTGAAGAGAAGCTGCAGAGGTTGGTGGATGAATTTGGTAGGGTGTGAAAAGAAGAAAATTGAAAGTGAATATAGGAAAGAGTAAGGTGATGAGGATAACAAAGAATAGGTGACGAAAGATTGGATATCAGATTGAGGAGAGAGTATGGAGGAGGTGGAATGTATTCAGATATTTGGGAGTGGACATGTCGGCGGATGGGTCTATGAAGGATGAGGTGAATCATAGAATTGATGAGGGAAAAGGGTGAGTGGAGCACTTGGAGTCTGTGGAGACAAAGAACCTTGTCCATGGAAGTAAAGAGGGAATGTATGAAAGTATAGTTATACCAACGCTTTATATGGGTGTGAAGCATGGGTGATGAATGTTGCAACGAGGAGAAGGCTGGAGGCAGTGGAGATGTCATGTCTGAGGTCAATGTGTGGTGTGAATATAATGCAGAGAATTCGGAGTTTGGAAATTAGGAGGAGGTGCGGGATTACCAAAACGATTGTCCAGAGAGCTGAGGAGGGGTTGTTGAGGTGGTTTGGACATGTAGAGAGAATGGAACGAGACAGAGTGACTTCGAGAGTGTATGGATCTGTAGTGGAGGGAAGGCGGGGTAGGGGTCGGCCTAGGAAAGGTTGGAGGGAGGGGTAAAGGAAGTTTTGTGTGCGAGGGCTTGGATTTCCAGCAAGCATGTGTGAGCGTATTTGATAGGAGTGAATGGAGGCATATGGTTTTTAATACTTGACGTGCTGTTGGAGTGTGAGCAAGTAACATTTATGAAGGGATTCAGGAAACCGGCAGGCCGGACTTGAGTTCTGGAGATGGGAAGTACAGTGCCGGCACTCTGAAGGAGGGGTGTAAATGTTGCAGTTTTATAACTGTAGTGTAAAGCACCCTTCTGGCAAGACAGTGATAGAGTGAATGATGATGAAAGTTTTTCTTTTCGGGCCACCCTGCCTTGGTGGAATCGGCCGATGTGTTAATAAAAAAATAATAATAATAAAAATATCCCTATTTTTTTCTGTTTGTGGTGCCCATAATCTGTGAGAGTGTTTTCCAGGTCTTTTTATATCTCCTCTTGTTTCAGTGAATCTGCTGGAGTAGTACAATTGTTTGGCTTTTTTATTAGTTTGGTGAGAACTGATGAATAGTGTTTAACAAACTCCTTATGTATGAATCCCCGTCTATATTGCTTCTCATATTGATGTTTCTTGTTGATGGATTTTAGTAAGTTGTTAGTTAGCCATGGGCAGCCTAACCGTTTATTCGTAATCTGTTTCATTTTTATAGGACAATGTTTGTTGTATAGTCTATGTAATTTATTAAGAAAGGTGTCTGTCCACTCATCGATACCCTTGGCATTTGGGAATTCTGTAGCCCAGTCAACTGTGTCTAGCTCTGTTGTGAAGTTATTTATTGAAGCTTGGTCATGGAGTCGGAATGAAACTTTGGTGTATTCTAGGGCGGTTTACTAATGTTTGTTAAGAGGAAGGTGGGGTAGTGGTCTGTGGTGCTGTCTGTTATTATCCCGATTTAAGGGGGCTAGGATATTGGTCCATATATGGTCGATTATGGTTGCACTCGTATCGGTAAGTCTAGTTGGTTTGGTTATTGTTGGTATGAGAAGTGTGTTGTTCATATTGTTGATGAAATCGGTTACTGGCTGGTCATCTGGTAGGCCAAGGTTGATGTTGAAGTCTCCAGCTAAGATAAGATGGTGTTTGTTCAATTGGTTGTTTGTTATTTGCGTTTTAGTTGATCGCTAAAAGTTGGGATGTTTGTATGAGGCATCCGGTAAATGGCCCCAATGGTTATGGGAGTCTTAAGGTTTTGTGCAGTAAATTTAGCAAAAATATATTCTCCATATTCATCATTATAGCAATTGGTGTCACAGCAGGATATTTCATTAGAGTAATAGATTGCAATACCTCCCCGCTTGATGTGGTCTGCAGTTGTGTATTGCTGTATCCTGGCAGGAGTAGATATCTATTGTATCCTGCTTAAGCCAGGTTTCAGTAAGGACAATACATGTGAAGGTTGTTTTTAGGGAACCAAGGAGGGCAAGGAGGTCATCATAGTGTTTGCTTAAGGATCGGACATTGTAGTTAAGAACTGTTATACTTTTAGTAGTGTTTAGGACAGTGTGGGCTTGTGATGCTGTGTAGTAGAGGCAGTTATTTTCTAGTAAATTTTGAATAGGTGTTCGATTAAATAGGTTTAGATCAGGGTCGACGTGATCATTCATCATTTAGGTTAAATAGTGATTTTGTTATATCATGTATAGTGTGGTGAGTTATAGTACTGATATCTGTTGTAAGGGGATGTTTTGGTAAGTATATAACTAATGCACATTGGTCAAATAGAGTATAGTAACAAATAAACATAGTGGTCTTGGTATTGAGTATGTATTAAGCTAGTATGAAAATAAAAAAATAGATATAAACTAATGAGATATAATTATCAAAAACAATGTAGCACCAATGAGTTTGGTATTGGTTATGTATTAAGCTAGAATGAAATATAGTACAGTAAAATTAAAGAAAATTTAGATATAAACTAATAAGATTAAATTACTAATAACAATGTAGCACCACAACAACTTTAATAGGACCCACGACCACAACACAAGACACAGATCACTTTTTGATATACCCTGAGTCCATACCAACCAATGTAAAAATTCTATGCACATAAAGGGCCCCAGAATCTGGAATTCATTGCCAGTAAATATTAAGATAACCTTGTCTGTAAATCAATTTAAGACTCTTCTCAAAAACCACCTACTCACCCTAAACTAAATACTCATACTGTAAACTACTATCAAAAATGTTCAATGTTATTTTCCTTAAGATAATCTCAATTTTATATTACCATCCTCCTAAACACTTGTTACAATTTAATATCATCATATTGTCATTTTAACAGTATAATATCATCATATTGTAATTTGAAATAAAATATATAACTAGAATAAACTCAATCAATTTCTCTAGTATTATGTACATAGTCTATAAGTCATTAGATTAAGCTGCCCCTAATGCCATGGCATGCCAGTGGCTCTCCTTGCACTTCAGTTTATGATTGTAACTACCAATATCTATGTATAATTGCAAAGAAATAAAATTTACTTTACTTACTTATGTTGTCTAAAATGTGGGTTGTTCATTAATTTGGGCATGTCTTGCATCTACTGCCCCTGCTCACCCAGAAGTCAATAGGTATCTTGGTGACTGTTGGATGTTGTGGATGACAACCTGAGAAATATGCAAGTTTGATTAGGGTAATGTATTAATAAACTACTTGTTCCAAACATAAGTACAATGGACCCCCATGTTTCGATCATAATTCATTCCAGAAGGCTGTTCAAGTGCCATTACTGAATGAATTTGTTCCCTTAAGGAAAAATGTAAATTAGATTAGTTCTTTCAGACCCCCAAAATACACATGCAAAGCACTTACAATATTAAACTTACATAATTGTTCGATTTCGAGGTGACCGAAACTCGGGGTCCACTGTATAACATTCCATGAATACACCTGTGACTAGTTTTCAGGGTTATTCAACCCTTGCAGCCTTGCCTCAGGCCAGGCTTTCCTATTGATTGCCTGATCAACCAGGTTGTTGCTGCTAGTGACCAGTAGGACAACACAGTCATTCAGAGTCTGGCTGATCTAGAACTATCTTTGTTCCAGCAGCACTTCTGATATCTCTGCTGGTAGCATATTGAATTATAGGTTTATTACAGTGGAACCTTGGTACTCGAACAGCTCCATACTCTAACAATTTGGTATTTGAACGCTTTGTTCAGTAAACAAATCACTTGGTAGTCAACTGTTTGCTTGTCACCCGACTAAACAAACACGACCTGCCAGAACTTTGCTGTAAACTATTTCTTGTTTCTTCGCATTTTTCGATGTTTTTATATTGTTTGTATAAATAAGTCACCATGGGGCCTAAGAGGGTTAGTGATAACAGCCAACCAAAAAGAAAATTGGTTTGGAAAAATTTGTTCTGTACTCAAACAGATCGGCACTCGAACAGCCTTCTGGAACCAATTAAGTTCGAGTGCCGAGGTTCCACTGTATTTATGTCTGTAGGTAATATGAAATATTACTCAAAGTAGGTATATTTGCAGTAGGCATGTTATGACATACAATGGCACAATTTAGGGAAAATGCATGGGGCACCATTATGTACACATCCTACTTATGTAGGACTCTTATCACAAAATTTATATTCATGGCTTTGTATGCTGTATTTGGTAAAACTATAAGTCTCACACTATGTACATGTACTTAATATTATGACAATACTATAACAGATACAAATAGTAATATTTTTATCTAGTCAGTAAATTATTATTATTATAATCAAATAGACGCTAAACCACAGGGATCTAGTCAGTAAAGAAACTAAAATTTGTCTAAGCATATACAGTGGACCCTCGGTTAGCAGATACCGGAAATCGTATAATTATGTAAGTATAATATTGTAAGTGCATGTAGAAATGTATTTTGGGGTCTGAAAAAGACCAACCTCATTGACATTTATTTCTTAAGGAAGTAAATTCGTTCGGTAATGGCATGAGTAGGCTTCTGGGATGAAGTTTTTTCGTTGAGGTCCACTGTTGAGCTCATTTGAGTTGCAGGGCATCTGAAATTACCATAGTATGCTTGATATAATATTGTAAATTGCTTTTGTAAGTGTATTTTTGGGGTCTGAAATGGATAACCTACTTGACATTATTCCTTAAGGAGAAAATTCGTTCAGTAATGGCACTTGAGCAGGCTTCTGGAATGAATTATGCTCGTTACTCGAGGTCCACTGTGCTGTTGCCCATACAGTGGACCCCCCATGCTGGGACACCCGAATCGTACAATTATGTAAGTATAATAAGTGCTTGTGGAAGTGTATTTTTGGGGTCTTAAAATGGGCCCAGCTCTCTGACTATTTCTTAGAAGTAGAATTCGTTGAGTGTATTCACTTGGGCAGGCTTCTGGAATGAATTTTGTTCGTTGCTTCGGGGGTCCCTGTGGTAACCCTGCTAGGCCTTGTGTGGGGACAATGGAAGAATCTGCAGGGATACTCTGTTATATTCTAAATACAGTGGTACCGACTTACTACGATATTAATCGTAGAGGGCATATTTTTAAGCGAAACAATGTTAACTTGAATCAATTTTCCCCATAAAAAATAATGGAAATAAATTTAATCCGTCCAAGACTTCAAAAGTAGTTAAATAAAATATTTTTAGAACTTTTGGACATTAAAATATTCTAGAATTTGAATAAAGAATACATAAATACATGCAAATATTTTACAATAACATGTCTTACATTTGTGAAGAGTTGTTGATGTGTGGACGGGAGGAGGAGAAGGTGGGTAGTATGCAAGTGTTTTGGAAGAATCCCCTTCCATTAGCACTGCAGGTGGTAGATTCTTTTCTGGGGTTACTTACCTTTTCTTTGAATGCCACTAGGACCAGCTTGAGGGTCACTGAACCTCTTTCTAACAGCTTAAATTTGTCCAGGAGATCTGTGTCTGCGATTCTTTAACATCTAGTAATACCACTGTGTCATTTCAGGGATGTGTTAAATGTGTGTTCTCTGTGACGTGGCATTCAAAAGAAAGGTAAGTAACAGAAAGCACCACCTACGTGTTAATGAAGGTTATCAGCGCTTCTTCAACAAATGTAAGTGACATGTTAATTGTGCAATATTTGCATGTGTATTTATGTATTCTTTATTCAATTATTTATTATTTAATGTCCAAAAGTTCACAAAAAATATTTTATTTAATACTTTGGAGATGTGGGCGAGATTAAACTATTTCCTGACTCTTATGGGGAAAGAGTGATTAGTCATTCACGTTTTGTTCGTCTTAAAAATACCCTCTCTGATCGTTAAAGCATGATAGAACCACTATGATGAAAACATTAATAATAATGTATAACCTTTAGATAAGGTAAGTAATTTTAGAAATATGCTGTGCTTTTGGTGAATACTGTAAAATAAGTTTAAAGCGATTGAAATAAATCCAGCTAGGGATTTATTTTCCAAAATGTTGGTGGGGAGGAGGTTGGCATGGCTTGGGTTGTGGCGCATGGATGCGGGTGGCGAGACGAGGCCTGGGTTCAGCTAAGTTTGTGATGTTGTATTCCCTTTTGTGTAGCCTTTCAAGCCATGAGGCACTTTTAATAGTGTACCAGTACACACCCTGGGCTCGGACATGGTCGGGGCCGGAAGGGCAGTGTGAACTGAAGAAATAGGAGAGATGTGTTCTGGAGGATGGGAGTGGTGGCTGGGCTGACCGCTTAGTGAATTGTTTGTTTTTGAAGTGACCACCGACGGCCTTCTCCGTCCTGTACTGTTTGAGGGTTTGGCTAATTGATATGTGAAGAGGTGTGTTTTGACTGTATAGTTTTAATATGAAATAAATAGAAATTTATATTTTCTTACCTAGGAATTTTTGTGTGGAACCTTCTGATACCTAACAGTGGAGCACTAAACCACACTGGTAATACCAGCTTTGTTTATGGGGATAGACCTGGAAATTTTAAAGTTTTACAGGTGTTTTTCGTATAACTTACCTGCCCCTTAGACAAGGCATTAGGCCTCAGAGAGCCCAATTTCTGCGTAACACCCCAGGAAAGAACTTGCCACCTACAGTGTTAATGGAAGGTGATTCCCCTCCTCCCATCTTCCACACATCAACAACTCTTCAATAAATGTAAGTGACATGTTATTGTACCATTATTTATTTATTTCTCATAAAATTGTGTGTACATTGAATGTCTATATGTTGTAAACAAATATTATATTTTAATACTTTTGGATGTCTGGAACGGATTAATTTTATTTCCATTATTTCTTAAGGGGAAAATAGAATCGGAGTTCGTCCAAATCAGTGTTCGACGGGCCCTCTGGAACGGATTAATAACGAGAACCGGGGGTTGACTGTACGTCTTACGAGCCACTGTTTCCCACGTATTAATACGCATAAATTCTAGCGGCCTCAAATCAAGCATGAGAAAGCTTTTAGGCCCACATGTGAGAGAATGGGTCTGTGTGGTCAGTGTGCGCAGCTGAAGAATTCAAACCCCAACCATTGTTTATTTGTGACAAAACAGGCCTGTTTTGGAACAAAATGCCAAACAGGACCTACATTACACAGGAGGAAAAGGCACTGCCAGGACACAAGCCTATGAAAGACATGCTAACTCTTATGTTGTGTAGTAATGCTAGTGGGGATTTCAAAGTGAAGCCTTTACTGGTGTATCACTCTGAAAATCCCAGTGTGTTCAAGAAAAACAGTGTTGCCAAGGGTAATTTGTGTGTAATGTGGAGGGCTAAAACTAAGGCATGGGTCACGAGGGAAATTTTCCTTGATTGGTTCAATGAAGTGTTTGGCCCCTAGTGTGAAGAAATATCTCGTGGAAAATAAATTGGGCCTCAAGTGCCTCCTGGTAATGGACAACGCTCTTTCTCATCCTTGATACTTGGAAGAGCAAATTGTGGAGGACTTTAAGTTCATCACAGTGAAGTTCTTGCCCCCTAATACCACCACTCCTCTCCTCCAGCCCATGGACCAGGAGGTCATTTCAAACTTCAAAAAACTCTACACCAAAGCAATGTTTCAAAGATGCTTTGATATAACCTCGGACACTCGATTGACCCTAAAAGAGTTTTGGAAAGATCACTTCACTATTCTCCATTGCATAAACCATATAGGGAAGGCTTGGGAGGAAGTGAGCCCCAGGACTTTGAACTCTTGCTTGGACAAAATTGTGGCCAGACTGCCCCAGAGAGGGATTTATTAGGTTTTGGGGGCTCAGCCACAGTACCTTGAGCCTGTTGTGGAACAAATTGTGGCACTGGGGAATTCCATGGGGTTGGAGGTTAGTAGCGAGGATGTGGAAGAGTTGGTGGAGGACCACAATGAAGAGCTAACCACTGTAGATCTGCAAGAGCTTCATCTGCAACAGCAACAGACCACAGTTCAGGAAATTGGTCCAGAGGAGGAGGAAGAGAGTATACCTGGAGACATTGCCTTCTTCAAAGATTAAGGAGATTTGTGCCAAATGGACTGATGTACAAAGATTTATGGATGAGCATATTTACCTCATATTCTAGTCCTGTATACTGGCTTCTGCAACTTCAGCTTTTGACTCTCATTTCTTCTTCTCTGCCTCCATCCTCTTTTCCATTTTTGCTGAAAGTTCATCTAGTTTGCTCACCCTAACAAAGTTGTTGCAGGCCGTGCTGGCAACATGTACAATGACAATGTAGTGTCCCATTTCAGGGACGTTTTAAAGAAACGCCAGACACAGAGCTCCCTGGAGAGATTTTTGGTTAGAGAGGGGTCCAGTGACTCTCAACCTGGTCCTAGTGGCATTAAAAGAAAAAGGCCAGTAACCCCAGAAAAGAACTTGGTACCTGAAGTGTTAATGGAAGGGGATTTCCCTTCCAAACACTAGCAACTACTTCCAATCCCCTCCTTCCATCTTCCACACATCAACAACTTTTCAATAAAGGTAAGTGTCAAGTTGTTACTGTTTTATGTAAGTAAGTAAGTTTATTCAGTTATACACAAATACATTTACATACATTATCATACATAGCAGCATATGTGTAGAGAACCTAGGATAACCCAAAAAAGTCAGAGTGACTTTTTTCTATTGGGGTCCTTTTTATACCTTAATATTTTACATTGTAGGATATATATGATATTATATTATAAAGGATATATGTATACTAGGAATAAGGTAAAAAGAGTTATTTACATATACATGTGTGTTAGTTAAAAAAAATAAAAAATCATTCTCCTCCCTTTCTGTCGCTACATTCATTAGGTATCTTTTGGCTCTCTTCTTGAACTGGCTCATGCTATTACTGGCTTTGACATGTGCAAGCAGTCTGTTCCATTCCTTTATTGCTGTACAATAAAAGGTGTTTGAAGCCTGGCCACTGAGTGTGGGAACTACAAAGTTGTGCTCTCTCCCCCTAGTACTATGACTGCTTTGGTTCCCAGCCTTGACAAAATTGGCAGCAAGATATTCTGGACACTGTTTGTGAGCAATTTTATAAACTTGACTTAACCCTTAAACTGTCCACACGTAGATATACGTTCACTAGCGAAAGTGACCGAATATTTTGAAAAAAAAAAAATCATTTTTTTTTAAAAAAATGAAGAGCACATGTTTATAAATAGGATAGGCTAAAAAAAAACATTTTAGGGCCAGTACTTACCGAGATATAAGCCCGTGAAGTTGGTGCTAAATGATGTGGTGTCGGCAAAATGGAGCACTGCCGCTTGCAGAAACAAGAAACATTTATCGTTTTTTTCCATTTTTTTTCCATTTTCTGTTGTTTTCATGCTATGATAATAATGTTTTGATGCAGATCTATTCATTTCATTGCCAATTCTTGTTTAGACACAAATATTTGTTACTGAATTAGTAATCATACTGTCACAAACACACATGTTCACACTGATAAATAAATTTGTACACCTGGTTCAATCACTTACTATTGTTTACATATATATACAAGGTATTTACAGGTCCTATTTATGTTTCTAGAAGTCCACCACTGTATGATACTCGAAGAAGCATGGATTCATACAGAGTGCCACTCCACATTGCTGACACATGAATCGTGTGTCTTTTCGCACTTGGGGTCGCTGTGTACTGTAAGCACACACAACACACTTTTCTGAGAGTACTTCTTCTTTGGAGTAGATGGTAATGGTATCAGGCAGTGACAGTTAGGGATAATTCGGTTGGGCACTTTCCCTCTGGTTGTGGAGTGACAGGTCGCTGTTGTGGAGTGACAGGTCCCTGTTGTGGGGTGACAGGTCGCTGTGGAGTGGCAGGTATAGGTGTGGTACCATACTTTCTCCCTATCTGCTTGATGACATTTAGGGTGAATTCTGCATATCGTTGTCGCTTCCCAGTCTTTATTTCATACATGTTGAAGGCATTGAGCATTGCAATGTCCACAAGGTGGAAAAACACTTTTATATACCACTTGCGACTCCTACGCACACAGTCAACAAAGCCTATCATCATGTCACACTTGTCGACTAGTCGCATATTGTTTGTATAGTCGATGACAACAGCTGGCTTTTCAATAGGTTGATTGTTGAGCGTGCTCATTCTGTCTGTTTGTACCATCTCGTTTCTGTGGATACTTGACAGCAATGTCACGTCCCTTTTGTCATGCCATGATGTAATGAAGCAAATCAGCCCCTCAAGCATTATTTATGTAAGGTGTGATAAATATTAGTTGTGAAAATTTCATGACTGTCCTCACTTATATTTTCTTGTCTATATCCTTATCTATTTACCATGTGCATAGTTCTGTAACTCAGGGAAAAGAAATAAATGCTGTTAATTAACTCAAGAAATGTATTTGAACTGTGATTATCTTCGCCTTCTGTTGCTCTGTTATTGTATGTTCCAATATGTTTTCTCTAGAATTTTTGTTAATCTGTAATATAGTGTATAACATTAATTTTCTTTGTGTCTGATTGTTTTTCTATTATTAGTATTCATTGTAATAATTATTGTGAGTAGAAATAAGGTTTATAGAGGCAAGTTGACCTTGTGTAGGAATTTGTAAAGAGTTTGTGTACATGAGAGGGAGTTCTATTCAAAACAAGGGAGGGAACACGCGGAAGAGTTTCCCTATCCACTCTCACACCTTTGTCAGCTTAAGAAGCCTTTTTCAACTTCTCATATTGATTATACTGCTGCTAACAAGTGAGTTCATTATCTGTGTTGAGAGAGATAAGTAGAGAAGATCAAATATTGTTACAATGCAGTCTTTTTGTGTTATAGCCATTGGAGGAACAAGCCTCCAGCCGGCATATCTTGTATCACTCTAAGAAAAGGCCTATTAACTGTGTATACCTTGTAACTTGCCTTATTATGATAGTTAAATGATACCTGTATATTGTATGATTAGAGTAAATTGTAAGAATAATGATAATTTAAGGTGCAATGACTGTTACTTTTGACTCATGTGACCTACCCTAATATACTTCTTATTTCTAACCTATAACTTTCCTAACCTATCTTTTATGCTAATACTCTTTTACTAAATATCTACTACTTATGTTTAACTATGTTTATTTTCTGTAAATTGCCTGTCATATGTAGCTGAACTTAACCTAGCTTATATATGTTTTTACTATTTTTGTACCACTATTTTATTTTCCTCTGTCTTATTCATACTAGCCTATGTTTCATGTTTATTCTGTGTATAACATATATGTTCATTCTTTTTTTTGGTGTATTATAATTGTGTTAAGTTATACTGTTTGTTTACTGTATTTCAGCTGTCTTATTTTTATGTAAAATCTTGAATTGTTTTTGATATGCCGTTTTTTATTGTTTTCATAATTTGTTAATTATATTCCATTCTTATATTTTTTTCAAGATCTTGTTTTGTTTGTAGAAGTTCTTGTTTGTGTATTTTGTGACTAAACCTGAAAATGTTTTTAGGTTTAGCAGCAACCAGGCACCCCCCCAAAGAGATGCCTCAAGAGTAGGAGAAGGCTAGGGTTGCAACCAGGCACCCCCAAAGAAATGCCTCCAAAGTAGGAGAGATCCACCAGAAATACTGAGGAGAGGATAGTGCTAGAGACCTTGAACACCCTAGCCCTGGAGGATCAGACCAGGCTTGTAATCTGGGATTTGGAAGGTCTCAGGAGCATCCTAAGGCAGGAATGTATTAAGGAAATGTAAATCTCAGTATGGAAAAGCTATGTGGGGAGGGAGTGTTAACATCAGTAAGCCAGGCTTGCTATAAGAATTAAGTATTTGCTATTACAATTGTTTTTTTGTGCCAACACTTTCTGATACCCTTGTAATGTGTTTATTAAATTGTAAGTGGTTATGTCTGGGTATGTTTTACTTCCACCTTTGAGCCATGTATACAAGGTCCATGTGTCAGAGACTAAATTAAATAACCTATTGATGTTATCATTTTTCTGTGGAGAGTCAAGCCCTGATAAGGTGCCTACTGCTCGTGTTTTCAGGCCATGCTACCCTAAGAGCCAGTACTTATCAGGACCCTATCTTGTTTTAACTATCCTGTATTATTTCTCACTGGGTTTTCTCCTGCTCTAACCCAAACTTTATGTTTTCCTCCCTTCTCCTATGACTTTTGTTTCTTTTATCTCTTCCACTGTTAAAAGAGCAGGTGGTGGCAGCATACTCCCAAGAGAATAGACCGCTACCGTCTATTCTCCCATATTCTAGTAATGTTCCCTGTTATTTGATCTCTATATTCCCATATTTTTTTTGTATCCACTCCAAGTCCCTACCTGAGGGAATAGACAATATGGCATCGTCTGGTGCTCTGTCGACCCCAGGGTGGGGCTGGGATGGTATATGCCGCATTTCACTGGTGGCAGCGGTGGGATTATTTGTGTTGCTTGGTTCTTCTAGAACTGTTTGGTATCAAAATGATGAAATGATAATGGACGATACATGTTTCAAGGGATAGGAAAAGGATTTAAAGTTTGAAGATGTATTTCAAAGAGAAAGTGACCCCAGGTATCACTAGAGGTTTTAATGAAACGATGTCTATTTTTGTTTATTCTTTGCTTATAAAAATTGTGTGTAAATGTAAGATGAGTGACGGTTACTTGAAACCATAAGAACTTGTATGGATCGATGAAGAATAAATATAAATCTGATTGGGATAAATTTAGTTATGGATTTTCAGATAATCACAAGGAAGCTCTTGAAAATGCATGTAATTCTGGGACCCTCAGAAGAGTGTGAAAATGGTTAATTAGTGAACCTGACATTAGTAACCAAAATTCAGAAAATTCCATTGCAGATATTTTGACTGTTGAATTTGGCTTGAAGTTTGGGGAAGGTTGAACAAGAAAGTATTTAGAAATACTATTAACCAAAATGAGCAACAGTAAGATTGAGACACTATTAATGTAATTTTTTCTGAACCTGAAACAGACAATGCATGTAGGGTAGTTTTATGTTATGCTGTTTCTACGCTCTATTTTTCTGTTATGTGGAATGGGAGAAGTGGTAATGACAGTTGTATTCCCTAGTATGGCCTAGGTGTTGGACTGTATAGTTCAGGCTGTTACACTTTTTTCACTGCTGTTTGAGCTATTTTGTGTGTGGTCCTTATACTGTGTTTTCCTCTCTGTGCTCTTTGTATGTTATGATGTGTTATTTTTAGGTTATGAGCAGGACAGTTTAGTTCCCTAGTAGATGTCTAGGTGTTGAGCTGTATAGTTCAGGTTTGTTCCTCCTCTTTTTTTTTTGTCTGGTTTTTATGTAGGACTGATGATGAATTTTGGACTGTATGTAGATTTAATTGTTAGTGTTAAGTGACTCGTATACTGCAATACAGGGATATGTGCACTGCCCTCCATACTAAATGTAAAGTTGGTTGTCAAAGGGATGTCAGTTGTATCGACCCCTCCTCGGAGGAGGTTATTTCCTGCTTAATCCCTCTGTCAGAAATCAGGGTGAGTTGTTTCTCTGCTACCTGAAGGCCTCCACCTCCAGTACTTTGTTGTTGGGAGTTCTCTATAGGGCAAAAGGAGGAGTTGTGGAAGGAACACTTTCCCATGCTAGACGTTACTGGAGTGGTGTTAAAAATAACTGTCTGTCAGCTGTAGTTCGTATATCAGCCAAAATGTTTGAGACGTTTCAGAATACGCAAAGAAAGAGGCTATGTATTTTTATCGGTATTATATTGAAAAAGCATTTCCCCTAGTATTTATATTTTATTGTTTTCTTTTCGTTTTTCCAGTACTTATTGTGATTTTCACAACGAAGATTTATTTATCGAATTGGGGGGGTGTAATGAAGCAAATCAGCCCTCAAGCATTATTTATGTAAGGTGTGATAAATATTAGTTGTGAAAATTTCATGACTGTCCTCACTTATATTTTCTTGTCTATATCCTTATCTATTTACCATGTGCATAGTTCTGTAACTCAGGGAAAAGAAATAAATGCTGTTAATTAACTCAAGAAATGTATTTGAACTGTGATTATCTTCGCCTTCTGTTGCTCTGTTATTGTATGTTCCAATATGTTTTCTCTAGAATTTTTGTTAATCTGTAATATAGTGTATAACATTAATTTTCTTTGTGTCTGATTGTTTTTCTATTATTAGTATTCATTGTAATAATTATTGTGAGTAGAAATAAGGTTTATAGAGGCAAGTTGACCTTCTTGTGTAGGAATTTGTAAAGAGTTTGTGTACATGAGAGGGAGTTCTATTCAAAACAAGGGAGGGAACACGCGGAAGAGTTTCCCTATCCACTCTCACACCTTTGTCAGCTTAAGAGCTCTTTTCAACTTCTCATATTGATTATACTGCTGCTAACAAGTGAGTTCATTATCTGTGTTGAGAGAGATAAGTAGAGAAGATCAAATATTGTTACAATGCAGTCTTTTTGTGTTATAGCCATTGGAGGAACAAGCCTCCAGCCGGCATATCTTGTATCACTCTAAGAAAAGGCCTATTAACTGTGTATACCTTGTAACTTGCCTTATTATGATAGTTAAATAATACCTGTATATTGTATGATTAGAGTAAATTGTAAGAATAATGATAATTTAAGGTGCAATGACTGTTACTTTTGACTCATGTGACCTACCCTAATATACTTCTTATTTCTAACCTATAACTTTCCTAACCTATCTTTTATGCTAATACTCTTTTACTAAATATCTACTACTTATGTATAACTATGTTTATTTTCTGTAAATTGCCTGTCATATGTAGCTGAACTTAACCTAGCTTATATATGTTTTTACTATTTTTGTACCACTATTTTATTTTCCTCTGTCTTATTCATACTAGCCTATGTTTCATGTTTATTCTGTGTATAACATATATGTTCATTCTTTTTTTTGGTGTATTATAATTGTGTTAAGTTATACTGTTTGTTTACTGTATTTCAGCTGTCTTATTTTTATGTAAAATCTTGAATTGTTTTTGATATGCCGTTTTTTATTGTTTTCATAATTTGTTAATTATATTCCATTCTTATATTTTTTTCAAGATCTTGTTTTGTTTGTAGAAGTTCTTGTTTGTGTATTTTGTGACTAAACCTGAAAATGTTTTTAGGTTTAGCAGCAACCAGGCACCCCCCCAAAGAGATGCCTCAAGAGTAGGAGAAGGCTAGGGGTTAGCAACCAGGCACCCCCCAAAGAAATGCCTCCAAAGTAGGAGAGATCCACCAGAAATACTGAGGAGAGGATAGTGCTAGAGACCTTGAACACCCTAGCCCTGGAGGATCAGACCAGGCTTGTAATCTGGGATTTGGAAGGTCTCAGGAGCATCCTAAGGCAGGAATGTATTAAGGAAATGTAAATCTCAGTATGGAAAAGCTATGTGGGGAGGGAGTGTTAACATCAGTAAGCCAGGCTTGCTATAAGAATTAAGTATTTGCTATTACAATTGTTTTTTTTGTGCCAACACTTTCTGATACCCTTGTAATGTGTTTATTAAATTGTAAGTGGTTATGTCTGGGTATGTTTTACTTCCACCTTTGAGCCATGTATACAAGGTCCATGTGTCAGAGACTAAATTAAATAACCTATTGATGTTATCATTTTTCTGTGGAGAGTCAAGCCCCCTGATAAGGTGCCTACTGCTCGTGTTTTCAGGCCATGCTACCCTAAGAGCCAGTACTTATCAGGACCCCTATCTTGTTTTAACTATCCTGTATTATTTCTCACTGGGTTTTCTCCTGCTCTAACCCAAACTTTATGTTTTCCTCCCTTCTCCTATGACTTTTGTTTCTTTTATCCCTTCCACTGTTAAAAGAGCAGGTGGTGGCAGCATACTCCCAAGAGAATAGACCGCTACCGTCTATTCTCCCATATTCTAGTAATGTTCCCTTTTATTTGATCTCTATATTCCCATATTTTTTTTGTATCCACTCCAAGTCTCTACCTGAGGGAACAGACAATATGGCATCGACCGGTGCTCTGTCGACCCCAGGGTGGGGCTGGGATGGTATATGCCGCATTTCAATGACAGTGCCATGATGTCATTGGCATGAAACGCCTGCACTACACTTCCTCCAGTGAACTTTGGCATGTGTTTTCTATTTCTTCTCACTGTTCCACATATATCAGTATTGTTCACACGTAGGAAATCAGCAAGCATAGGGCTTGTGTACCAGTTGTCTGTGAACAATGTATGGCCCTTGCCAAGGTATGGCTGCATCATCTTGCGAACAACATCACCAGAAATGCCCAACATGCGCCTGGTATCATCAAGTGTATTTTTACCTGTGTAGATAATGACATCCAACACAAGACCAGTCTCACAGTCACACATAACAAACAGTTTTATACCAAAGCGATTACGTTTGCTTGGTATATATTGTTTGAATGACAGTCGTCCCTTGAACAGAATCAAGGACTCGTCAACAACAATGTTCTTGAATTGATAAAAGTATGCACTGAATTTTTGCTTGAGATACATAAACAATTCCCGGATTTTGTAGAGGAGGTCATTTCGGTTTGGTGTATTCCTATCTGAGAAGTGCAACATTCTCAGCAACAGAAGGAATCTGTTGCAGGGAAGGAGGTCACGGAAGACTGGAGTGCTAATGAAGTGGTCTGTGGACCAGTAGTTTGCTATATTGTTCTTATATGTGTGTGGCATAAGCATGACAGTGCCAAGGAATAAATACATTTCAGCCACAGTTGTATCTTTCCACCTGCGCAGCCGTGACGATTCTGAAAAATCTGCATGGTCCATTGTATACTGGTAGTACAGGTTGGTCTTAGTAACAATCAGGTTCATTATTGGCTCATCAAAGTATAGTTGAAAATAGTCTAACTCTGTAGACTCATTTGTGATGGGACAGTGTGGCATGATGCCACTTCCACTGCCATCAAAAATGAAAGGATGTGGCACGAATGGTGTATGTTCAGTCCACTTCCATTCACGATCAGATGGTGCAGGGTGGACCTGTGGCATGGGACGTGGGGGAGCAGGAGGGACGGGAGTGGGGCCAGCACATGATTGAGAGGGTGCCTCGTGGTCCTTTGTCTGTCCACACACCGAGCCACGAGGTCCAGGCACCATGCCACCCACCACCTCTTCCTCCATCCCAGCATACTCTCCTTCATTATCACTTTCACTATCAGTGGCTGGGGTTTTGGATCGTGAACTGCCACGACCCTTGCCTCTGACTGCATATGGCACACTGCCTGAACGTAGGTAAGGACGCCCATAAGTACGTTTCACTGGGGAATAATGATAATCACTGTCACTCGACGAATCGTCTATGGGCATAAAATCGATTTCATCATCGTCACTTATATCACCTTCACTATCGTCACTATCATAACACATGGAAAATGATAATTTCCTCTTGCGGAGCTGCCTTTGGGTAGTAACACTAGCAACCCCAGAGGTGCTGGGCTGAGGGTCTGTGGCCACACTGGCCACACCAGATGTGCTGGGCTGAGGGTCTGGTATGGCCACACTGTCCACACTGGCCACCCCAGAGGTGATGGGCTGAGGGTCATCTGGGTTGTCATCAATAGTCTCACTAATTCCTTGATTATTAGTGGCTATATCACTGTCAAATCCACTAAGCTCGCGTTCTCTATCACTTTCCGAGAATAGTAGAGTGTTAATACGACGAGGCGTGAGTGAATCACTGGGGTGTGCCATGATGTTGACCCAAGATGGAGCTGAAACAAACTGGGGCTACCATGCGGTACCCTGGCGTCCCCGATTTTTTCATACTGCGCACACTGAGGGCGCAGACCC
>WNWK01031973.1:0-22271 GCA_009830355.1 Cherax destructor
GGTCGACGTATCAAAGGGCCATGAACCCCGGTACCTGAAGGGTGATGAACTGGCACCAGCAAAAGGGACAGGGGATTGGAAATGTCTGAAGAGTGGTCCCAAAAACGAGGCAGGGTCAGAACAAGAAGGGGCCTGGGGTATAGGTTCACGGGTGGACGTCCATGATTAGTTACCCTTCTTTTTTTTTTTGAAAGAAAAAAAAGAAAAAAAAAAAAAAAGAGGGGTACGTGGAGGTGCCCAGGAGGAATGAAGGGCGTAAATCCCCCCCCCGCCCCAAAAAGACCTCAGCACGCAAGTAGTCAGATTGGGGGTGGGCCCCCATCCCCACCTTCATGGTAGTAAACCAGCAATCCGGGATAGCAACCTCACATCCACAGAGCCACCTCCGCAGACAAAAGAGGGTGGCCGGCACCTGCCACAAGCATACCTCCTTCTGCCACCATTCCCAGAATCCGAAAGGGGGCCTCCAGAGAAAACACCTGTCACCCAAAGAACCCAAGCCACCCCCAGGAGACCGAAGAGGGATCGGGACATCCCCAGACAATCAGATTCTACGGAAAACTACACCACCGCCAGAACCTCAACGGAATGGGATGGACCACAGTACCCCCCCACCTAGAAAACCCGTCCTGGGAAGGGAATCCACAGGTTGAAAATGGGAAGGGAATAAGGGGGGATTGAAAGGGGGAGGAGGAGAGGGAAAAAAGGGGGGATGGGGGGAAAATGGGATGGGGAGGGGTTGGGGTAATTGGTTCGGTATGAGGAAGAAGACCAAGAGGTCCAATTCCTCAGCCATAACCCCACCCAAAAAAACCCTTTTCCACATTGTTTTAAATTTGAAATTTCTTCACCCTCAACCATATATCCCCCACGATACATGGGTACCCCCCCTCCACCTGTCCCCCGTCCCACCCCCCCCTCTCTCAAGCAAACTTTTTTACCCCCCATCCCCCACATCAAAACCAAACACGTTTCACAAAGCTGAAAACCCCCCCCCCCCACCCCCCCCCTAAAACCCACCCCTTCCCCCCCCCTTTCCCCCAAAACCCCCCTTTTTTCCTTTTTTTCCCCAGTTTTAAAACTTTAAAAAATTTTATCCCCCCTTTTTTGGGGCCCCTTTTTCCCAAGGTTTTGGAAAATTTTTCCACTTTTCCCCGGGGAAAACCAAAACCCCCCAAATTTCCCCGGGGGCCCCCCAAAAAAATTAAAAAAAAAACCCCTACTAAAAAATTTCCCTGAACCCCCCGCATCATGGATACATTGGGGAACATCCCAGCCCTTTTTAAAAAAAGGGGCACTTGAGGGCAGTTGCCCCCTGATGAAACATGGGTAAAAAACCCTTCAGACCCCCAAAAAACCGCTCGACCCCCCGGGCCCGAGAATTTTCCTTCCCTTCCCCAACTTTAAGCCCTTCCCCATTTGACCAATCCACTACCTCCACCCATCCCCCCCCACCCCCTCCCCCCAAAACCCCCTTTTAAAAACTTTTTTTCCCCACATTTTTCCAAATGTTGCTCCCCAAAAACCCAAAACCAACCACCACCCTAAAAACCCAAACCCCCCTCCTAACACCATTTTTCATCGACGTATCCCCAATACCGGCCCCCGAGATTTGCAGGGGGGTTATGCCCCCCCCCCCCCCTCCCTCACCCCCAAAAAAATGGGTCCTGTGGCATATGAATAACATCTAAAGGGGGGACATCCTGGTCCCCCCCATTTCCCAAAAATTTTGACCTAACCCCCCTTTTATTTGCACTTCCACCCCCCAAAACAAATGCCCCAGACACAATCTCCCCCAAAACCCCTGCCACCTCATAAACCTCCACAACACATCCCCTCCACACTATCATAGGGGCCCTCCAACCCCCCCCAAAAAACCCCCCCTTCCCCCCCCCCCCCATATTCAAAAAAACCTAAACCCCGCCCCTTTATACATCTTCTTCCCGTCCCCCCATTGCCCCCCACAATCCCTATTATAACTTTTTCTTTTCCCATTTCCAAAAAATTTTCCCTACAGTTTTATTGCCCTAACGATTTTGGGGGGTAATTTTTTCACCATTGGGGGGACCCCCTTTTGGCAAGCACAAGTAACCCCCATATGTTGTGACCCCCAACCCCCCCTTCTTCATCACAACAACCTAACAAAAAAACCCTTCAACACCCCCCAATGAGAAAAAAACTCACTGGGCAGGCCCCCCTTCTATCACATCTTTTTCCCCAAAAACTTGAATGGGCCCCCTTTTTCTTTCCATTCCTTCCCAAGCATACATTGCTATTTTTTGGTGGCTAAAGCCTGCTTCCCCCCGGGGGGCCTGGGTTTTATTCCCCGCCAGGGTAGAAAAACGTGTTTTTTTACCCTTTGTCTATTTTCCCCATCGAAAAAGGGGGATCGGGGGGTTAAACGACTGGTGTTTATCGCATCCCGGGACACTGACCTAATTTGCCCAAAAAAACCCCGCATAACAAGGGGCTTTCTATGTCCCCCTAGTTTTAGTAAAAAAAAGATATTATTTTTTAATTTTCCCCCCCCATGCTGTATTGGCTTCATCTGCCCCCTTTCTTCTCAAAGTGATGTCAACCCGCATCACATACCCCCTATCCCCCCAGTTGATACAAGAACCCCCCGCACTTACCCCTCTACCTTTCATGCCAAAAACCCTTTACCTCGTTCCCTTTTCCCATTGCTTTTGCACCCCCACACACCCCTGGTCTATCTCCCCAAACCCCCCCTTTTTGCCCCCCTTCCTCCCCTTCAAAGCAATCTTTTTCCCCCCGGGTATGCCCCTTTTAAAAAATTCTTTTTCCCTTCCCGATATTTCCCCCCCCCCCTCCCATAACAATCCCAAAACTGATCTTAAAAATAACCCTTTAAACCCCCCAAAAAACAAACGGTTTTCCCCCACCCTCTGGAAAAAAACTCCCCGATCCCTTTGGGGTTTTAATCTTATCAAACCAATTCACCCCAACCTCTCCCCCCAACCCCCTTTCCCCCCCAAAAATTTTCCCCCCCCCCCAAACCCTTGTTTTAAACCCAAAACCTCTGTTCTCCCCGGGGGCCCCCCCTCTAATTGCCAAGACCCCCCCGTCAAAAATGCAACATCCATAACATGCCCTTACCCCACGGGGGGCGTCACATCCCCTTAAAACCGGGACCCCCCGGCACAAAAAGGAAAAATCAACCCCCTCTATGCCAACCCCCCCCATTGATTAACCCTGCCCCATAAAAAAAACCCCCAAAAACACCAAACAATGCCCCCGGGCCCCACATCTTTTTCAATTTTTAATCACCCCCCAAAATTTTTTTTAACCTCCGGCAGTGTCCCAAAAGATACACTAAAACCTTCTCACAAAAAATTTTTTTCACAAATGTCCCCCCTGCTGGACCCTCCCCCTTTTAAAAAAAAACCCCCACTGACCCCACATTCCCTCCAAACCCCCACCCCCGACCCTTTTCCCCCCCCCCCAATGCTGCAAAACAAAAGGGGGGATTCTCCTTAATTAAGACAGCCCTCCCCCTTTTAACTGCAAAGATCCCCTTTCCCCATATCCTCTATTCAACACCCCAGGCTTAAAATTATTTGGGGGAAAAAAAAACATCCCCTCCCGGGCCAATAGGGGTTTTAAACACACAACACACTTCCTTTTATTTTTAAAAAAAAATAGTGGGGGGTTTTCCCTTGGACCACAACACCCTTCTCCCCCTTTTCCCCCCCCTGACCCCCAGCCCCCCCACCCCCTTGGAAAAACCTTTGACAGGACCTTGGGCTTAGGACCACCCGACCCTTGTTTAAAATCCCCCTTTTTTCTTCCCCGATCTTTGCCCAGGTGTTAAGACATTGTCTAGTCTGAAGGCAACTGCTCTTTCCCGATCCCCCATCCCCCAAGCATATATTATGGGGTTTTTTAAAATTTTAAAATTTTTCCATTAAGGGGAAATAAAAAAACCCCAAAAATTTAAATTTTTTTAAAAAGGTTTTTTTTTTAAAAAAATTTTTTTTGGGGCCCCCTTTCCCCCTTTCCCCCTTTTTGGGCCTTAAAACCCCCCAAATTTGGGCCCCCCCCTTGGGCCCTTGGACCCCAAAAAAGGGGAAATTTTGCAGCAGCTTCTCCCGGGCCTGAACCAGATGAACATATGATGGTATGGGATGACGTAAAACATCTTCAACATATAAGATCCCTCTGGCAGCCCGGCATATATCCCGTCAGACCACCATCCCATAGTAACCATATGCACGGTACTATATCTTTCATAAGTGGCCCTCAAATCTGCTTCATCACGTGATGTGTCACGTATAGTACCGTGACACATCATGGAGTTTCATAGTCATGGGTGTGTTGACCGGTATGCTAATGTCCTGGTAACATGCCACCACCTGTTCATACACACCGGTTGCACAAAATTTCACAAATATGCGAGACGCTCCATTCAGTGCAACACCACACAAATTTTCGTGCGCAATTCCGTAAGTGTCCCTGATGATTGCTGGTTGTTGCACATGCATTGTTGAGCCTGTCACAGAGCCATGAGTCAGCTCAATGCAGACTGTATTCACTCTTCATCATCCAGCCAGCGTCATGTTGTATTGACGAAAATCTACCACTAGTTGACACCAGAGAGCAGACACAGCAGACAACCTCTCAGCTCGGGAGTTGAGAGGCGAATGACCTTTGAATTATTATAGACAGTCCGCCATGTACCAACATTTTTTGAATCTGTACAGACAGCCAATCATGTACCAACGTTCTTTGAATCAGTATAGACAGTTATTGTCAGGGGAATGCTTTCCATCTGATCAAAAAAGAATGTAAAGATAAATAAACGACTCCAGGATTAATAATGAAGATAAAATTTTCAAGCGTTTTAGTTAAAATTACATAAGAATAAAATTGGCCGTTATGGTTCAGGTAAGATGTTAGAGCAGGAGTATGTAAAGCCCAGGATGGTCTTCAGATGTTTGAAGAAATGGTGCAGGTTATCCTGGGTGGTGGTAATCATCCGATATTCTGGAATCTTCTGTTACTACTTGGTTGTGCACCCAAGTATGATGTTAGATGCAAGTAGTCGTAATATCCTCTATGTTCCATAGACTGGTATCTTGCTCCAGTATCTGGTGTCTACCCTGGATGACCAGGCCAGCAGAAGAGCTGATAATAAAGAAAATAAACTGGTTACCAAAAGTAACACAAGTATAACATTTAATTAAGAAAGACAAAGGATGGTGTGCATTCTTAAAGTCATTACTGGTAACCATAAAAATAAAGAACAACGAACAGAAATACTCCTGGTAGATCACATTACCTAATTAGGAGAAGAGTGGAGGTAAAGTGACTCTCCAAACTTCAACCCACACCAGGTAAGGTTAATACTACCAGGAGTAGAAATTAAAGCACATCAGACACCAGGAACTGGCGTTTCTCCTCAGCCCGCTAGATGGAAGTGCAGGCAGTAACATGCTAATGGTTCCCGGCTGTCCAAACAACCATAACCCCAATTATTACTGGCTTTTCCCTCACAGTCATGTACCTGCATCCTCTGAAATGCTTCGACCAACATTCTTAAAACGAATTCCCAATTCCCAGAGCATTGCAGCTAACTAATCTCTACCATAAAAATCCTCTTCCTCTCTCTCCCTTAAGCATTTCCTCATAAAATATTTCCCTACTCCAAAAAAACATTATTCCATCCTGGAAATTTCTTGACTGATCTGTTTGCTTGTGTTCAGGACCCGTTTTACAGGGCTGTCGAGACTTGTATTTGTGGGAGGGTGGGTCAGGGAGGTGGGGTGAGCCGGGGCTTGTTGATTATGTGGATGATATGACTCATTCTCGTGCGGGAGGAGATGAGCTTGAGTGAGGTGGGTAAGATCCTTCGTATGTTTAGGGGTGCTACTGGTATGCGGTTAACGTGGAAAAATTGAAATTGTGGGGTTGGGGGCTTGGATGGGGTGGGAGATGTGGGGTGGTGATGTGGTGTGGTGTGTGGTGGATAGTTTAAAGATTTGTGGTATTGTGTATATGGGGATATGGTGCAACGGGCGGCAAACTGGGTCCCATTGTGGATGGGGGGAAACCCATTGATTGGGGTGTTTGCAGCCTTTCTTTTAACTCTTCAACAGGGGGTAATGGGGGCCCGGGTTATCTTTTAGTAAAAGATATTAAAAGCTTTTAAAAAAGGTGTTTGATTTTTTTTTGGGGGTTTGGGAGGGACTGGCTGGAAGGTGGTAATGCTCCCGGGGCAGGGGGGGGGTTTAAAAGGGTTTTTGGGACTTGGAGGTGGGGAAAAATGTGTTTTTGGGGGGTTTTGTACGTTGGGGGGTGTGGGGGGGGGGGGTTGGGGAAGACTGTATGCTGAAGTGGGGGTAGTGGTAGGGGGGGATAAAATTTGGGGGAGTGTGAGGCTGTTTTGGGGGTGCTCCTTCCCCCTGGTAAGATTCGGGGGGGGTTTTGGAGCTGATGCTGAAAAAATTGGCCCGATGGGGGGGAAACCAACAGGGGGGGGGGGCATCTGGGCGGGGTTTTGAAATTGGGGATTTGCCCGAGGGTGCGGGGAAATGTTTCATTTCCTCCATGGCATTCTACCATCTGGAGTGGAATGGGGAAGGGGGTGGAGGGGTGGGTGGAGAGGTGGGGGGTTGGTATTTGTGGTGAAAAAGGCATATCATGTGATGTATTTTGGGGGCGGGGGTAAAAGGGGAATGGATGTTTTCGGGTCGGGGCCCGGGTGGGTGGAGATGGGGTTTTAGTGTTGGCTAATCGGGACTGGGGGATGCCTGAGAGCGTCCACCCATTCTGGCATATTAATTGGGATTTCGTGTTTGTATCAGGGGGGAGGGGAATGGGGGAGTGGGACCTGCGAAAAAGGGAAAATGGAACATAAGAGGGTTTTTGAGGAATGGGGACTGGGATGTATGGATGTAAAAAATTTAAGTACCCGGTATGCGGATGGGGTATGGATGTTTTCCTTTTTTTGGGATGCGGATATCTGCTTTAATAAAAAGCGGATGCGGATGCGGATACGGATATCTGTTTAAGAAAATGCGGAGAAAGGGTGGGTTGGGGTGTCACATCGCAGGGGGTCGGATCGGTTTTTTGGGGCGAAAAAACATTCATGTAAAACCCCACTCAAACCCCAACCCCCCCTCACTTTTTTTATCCCAAACCCAATATTTTATCAAACGCTATTTACACCCCCATTTAATTTTTTTCCATTTATACACCCCACATTTTCTGTGTTTCTCTCCACACAGTGTTACTGTGTGTGTTTTCCAAAACACAGTGTTCTGTGTTCCCTTTTTTTCCCCCCCAAAAAGTGGTTTCTGTTTTCTTCTCCACACAGTGTTACTGTGTGTGTTTTCTCACACATATGCAGATGAATGGTTCAGAGAACCGAAAAGTTGAAAATTGACACAAATGAAACACTTGGGTATCTTTTTTGAGGGAAAAGTTTGCCCGATGTGGGTTCCTATACATAAAAAAGAATAATGTAATCGGGCCCTTTAAAACCCTTTTTTCGATTTTCACCATCAATCTTGATAATAATACAACATATGTGTGGAAGGGCTTTTAGGCAGGAAGGTGCACCAGTCGTAAAGGTGCCCCCTTTTGGGGAAAAATAGGTGGGGGCCCAAAAAGGGGTTAAAGGGAAGTGAAGAATTCTCTGTATTAACATACCAAGATTTGCTGTGTCGAACCCCGTAACTCCCCGGGTGGGACGGGGGACCTCAAACTACTCCCCGTTCTTAAAAAAATTCCCCCCTTTTTATGGACTGATGAAACCTCTGTGTGGCGAAACTTTTTCCCCCAAAAAAATACATAAAACATAAAAAGGGGGAAAAAACTGCAGCAGGCCTGTTGGTCCATACTAGGGGTCCTTCACAATCCATCCCCTAACAGAATATTTGCTAAACCCTTTTTAAAACATTGTGTAATTTATCCCCTAGTGGGGGTTTTTAAACTAGCACCTTGGGTATTTTTTTAAAATTTTGGTTGGAAAAAAATTTATGAGTGTATGGAGTTCATGATTAGAAGAAAGCGTGTTTTCGGTTGCGTGTTGTGTGAAAGTGTTGGCTTTTTTGTATTTTGGCTTTTTTTGATGGGCATGCAGTCTCGTCTGAAAGTAATGGAGGCATTCGCCGCCTGGCAATCCCCTGGTGGTTCTCTTGTTGCGGGCACCGGGTTGGCCAACGAGAAAAGTTACTGTTTTTCAGCAAGATGGCGACTGGAGGAAGGAGGAGGATCAACACCGTTTTGGGGAAGTGTTGCAAAAGGACCCAAATCCCCGGGAAAACCCGCGAATTTTTTGTTGCCTGCGATTACCCTGATGCTTATGGCATTGGAATTGAAATTACAGGCATAGCGCTGAATGGGGCGCACAGAATTTTCATCAAGTTTGCTACGACCGGCATATGAGAGGATTGTGGACGGTTTCCCGGGAAAAAACCGATGGTGATCAACCCCTGGCCTGGAGGTGGGGCGGAGATGTATAAAAAGATTTTTAACATATATTCAGTCCGAAACGTGCCATTTGAATTTTTTGGATGGGGATATTCGGCAGCTTTTCCCAACAATTTGGAGTGGTGCATACGGCTGTGATGGGAAAATGGACAAAACCAATTTTTTGGGGATTACAGGAAGGGTCATATTCCTCAAAATGACTCTCCAAAGGCCCAACCTCCTTCGTATGTTGTCCTTGATGATTTTAGGACTCAAGTCTCCCCCTTTTGCCGGTCAACAACCACCTCCCCAGACTATGTGGGGCGTATGATCATGTTACAGCTGCTTGGGGGAGGAGGACGGGCCGTCGTCAGGAAGGGAATGGATAACAAGGGGGGTTTGGGCAGGACAGGGGAGTGGGTCCCAAGTACCACCAAGTGTGGGACAAGTGGCGGTGGGTGATGGGGGTGGAGGCAGGCGTCCCTGTGAGACACTGCTAAAGGCTCGGGTGCAAAAAACCCGGGGGGGGAGAATGCTTCTGTGGATGGGGAGATTTTGCAGGGGACTTCCCCATATTTTGAAAAATCCCTCAGAGTTTTCTTGGCACCCGGGGAAAGGGGGCCCCTTTAGGCCTGGAGTTGGGCATGGAGCCCCTTGGAGTTGCCGGGGGGAGGGGGGGGTTTCTTTGGGCCCAAATTAACCTGGTGGGTTGCAGGATGGGTGGTGTGGTTCATAGGCGGGGACGAACAGTTAAAATGTGGCTATGGATTACGTTTGATTCACGTAAAAGGCCTGTGGGTGGGCCCGATAATTTGTGGCGCGAAAGTTTGTAAAAAGTCATGGGTAGATGCCCCTCAAGGGTAAGGGGTGGGGTATCGGGAAAGGGAAGGGGCCCCAAACGTAATTAAATTGAAGGCAAAAGGAAGGAGGGCCCCAAAGTTCAAATTATAGGCCCCCTATGTTTCTTCAAAGTCTTACTATAAATTTAACAGCCTTGGGCCAAAAGGGGGCTAACGGTGGCGGGGACCTTGGGGCGTTTTCAGGTGATATTTTTTTATAAAAGAAAAAATTTGGTGTGCGAGGTTGTTTTTGGGAAGGGGTTCAAGTGTATCGGGTGATTCAAAATTTAAAAGGGGGGCTGCTGTGGTCTGCGCGAGGTCAGTTTTTAAAGTTATTAGCGTGGGAGGCGGGTGAGGGGGGTGGGGTGGTGGGGGTTGGACGGGGTGGGGGGTTTGACGTCCCATGGTTTTTAAGTGTGTTTTCCCGGGATCTCTGTAGGAGTACAAAAGGGCTTTGAAAAAGGATGTTTTGCTGTATCTTTTGGGAGAGGGACTCCCTGAGATGACCATTATAGGGGGGGCTGAACTGTGTCACCCGGGGTAAGGATGTAGACCCCGGGGAGCGGGCTGTGTCCTGGGAGTGCTGAGGAGGTTTTAAAGGGGGGGATGATGGATGAGTTAGGGAGGAGGAAAAGTTTTGGGGAGCACATTTTTGTAAAACCCCCAAAAAATTCCCGGGCCGGTTAAAGGGTTTATGTAACTGGGGGGCCAGGTTGGAAAGGGTGAAGCTATGGACGTGGGATTTTTGACCCTTAGGGGTATGTTGGCAGATATTGGCGGGGGAAAAGTTAAAAAGGGTTGATAGCTACAAATTAAATATAAGTTTACCAGGGGTTGTTGGGGAAAAATTTTTGCTGCATGGTGGCAGGGGGGAAAGGGGGAGGGGGAAAAGAATGGGGAGACTTACTGAGTTGGGGGGAAATGTGGGCAAAAGCCGTGTATTAAAGTATTATAAAAAAATGGGGGGAAAAGTGGGAAATTTCCCGGATTCGGGGTACTTGGGGGGTAAATTGGGAAAGGTTTTGAAAAGGGGGCGGAATTCTAGGATGGATGGGATGGGTTTCTGAAAAGGCCCCAAAAGGAAACAGAAAAAGGGCGATTTAATGCGACACGCGTGAGGGAGGACTAGGGAGGTCTTGTGGGAGACAGGCCATCGGCCTGTGTTCTCCGTTTGGGTTTAAGAAAAGGCAGAGAGGACACAGCTATGATGATGTTGGGGTGTCGGGAGTTGGGAAGGGTATAGGGGGAAAGGGCAATTGCCCGCCCACTAGGGAAAAGTAACTCCAGATCACTGAGGGAAAAAGTACTTGCGGGGGAAGGGGGGGAGGGGGGGGGACTGGACAGTAGTAGGGGGGGGGTTAGGATTGTTTTGTAAGGGGCGACAGGAAAGAAATGGAGGAGAGATTGGGGAGGGGGTATGGGAGGCAGTGCAGGGGTTTTAGCAAAAACACCTGGTTGGATGGTCTCCCCAATGGGTTTCCTATGTGCATAATTGGGGCCCTAAGGGTTGTTTAAAATTTAAAATATTCAATTTTTAAGAAAGGGAGGGGTTGGGTAGCATGGGAGAACACTGGGGTTGAGTTTTGGGGAAGAAAAAAGGGAAAGTAGGACGATGAAAGGGTTATAGTTATAACATTAAAAGGTTTTGGGGTTATAAGATCTTCATAAGGTTTATAATAAAGGCTTAAGAAAGTGGGGGGGAAATTTTTTCCCCATGGGGGCAATGTAGGTCCAGGGGAAGCATGGGTGTGGGTCATGGCCCAAAAAGGGGGTTTTTTTAGGTGGTGAAGGAGGGTGTTGGTATCATTGGAGTGGGCCTTTTAAAAAGTGTTTCGGGGTTGTTGTATAATTTATTTACGAAGGGGGTTTGGGGTAATTATTTGGGTGGGTAAGAATTTTATGCGAGGGGCCAAGGTTCGGATGGTAAATGGTTAAAATGGGAAAGGGGTGCCTTTGGGTGGGGGGTTTAAAACGGGGGTGCCCTTTTTCCCAGGTATTGTTTTCTTCGCCAAAACCCATCACGTTTAGTTTCAAAGGGAAAGGGCTGGGGGGTGGAAGGGGATGTAGGGATTGTTTGGGTATATGGATGATCTACTGTACTAGTGGGGGTGTAAGGGGTTAGTGAAAATTGGGGGGGTTTTTTAGAGATTTTTGGGGTGGCTGCTGGGTAAAGTTATCCGAAATCTAAAATTTAATTTGGAGAGTAAGGGGGGGGTGGGGAGACTTGGTGAGGGGGGGGTGGGCAATGTGGGAAAAGGTGAAGAAAGTGGGGGGGTGTAAAAGGGGTGGAGGCCGGGGGGGTTTTAAAGCAGAGGGGGGTTTGTAAGGGGCTATTGATGGGTGGATCAACCTGGGGGTGTCAATTTCATCAGAGGGGGGTGATCGTTAATTCTTAGTGTTTGTAAACTGTGGCATGTGGGGGTGTTTAAATTTTTTTGAGGGTGTGGGGAAATTTCAGAGAAGGGGCATTCTTTTTATAGGGGTTTGGGAGGGGGTTGGGTTAAATGGAAATGGTAATGACGAGGGTAGTCCCAAAGGGGGTTTGGGGGTCATCCCGTTAGCAAGGCGTCTGCAGGGGTTTTTTTAAGCATCGATACCTCAGGGTGGGTTTGGGGGGGGGTGGGAGGAGAGTGGGGTTGGGGTTTTGGGGGGAAAATGTAGAAGGTGGTGGAAGGGGGAAAGATCTGAGGGGGAGGGGGAAAGTTGGGCAGATCATGGTAGTTAAAGGGGCAGAAGGGGTCACTGCGAGTCTCCTGGGCAGGGGGGGGTGCATGGGGAGGGGTGCTGCATGGGGGAGGGGAAACCCCTTTTATGATTGGATTGGTTTTATGGGGAAAGGGGTTAAAAAAAAGTTGTGGGTCAAACCCAAGGGAAGGAAATTTTTGTTGGGGTTTTAATGGGGGTCCTTCATGAAAAAACCCCTTTTTTCCGTATGGGGGGTAAAGGGGGGGGCAGTGTGATGATGCGAGGAGGGGGATCCATATCATGGGTGTATTTTTTCCTTTATTGAAAGTTGTGCGTGAATGGTTTGGGGGAAAGGGGTTTAAAGGGGGGGAGAGGGCTTTCCCCTTGGGGGCTTTGATGTGGAAAAGGGGGGGGAGGGGGGTGGGACGGGCCGGGCTTGGGCCCAGTGGGAGACCCACTTGTATTTTATGGGGTGAGGGGGGGTCGGGGGGGGTAGAGTCAAGGCTTTTGGGTGCTGTTTTTATAGGACAAAAAGTGAAATAGGATCTTTATGGTCGGGGGGGTTGAGCTTTTTCTGTAGGTTTTTAGGGAGTTTGGCGGGGGGTAGTTTACTAGACCTGTGAGGAGGTTTAAAAAGGGCTGGGGCGACAGGGAAAGGGATACATGGTGGGGGGCGTTGATTGAAGGGGGGGGGTGGGTGGGTGGCCCCTTGGCTGCGGGCAGATGACACCGGGGCTGGAATTTCGATTTTGGTATGACGGGGGACTGGGTGGGGGGGAACCCCTGTGGGGTAAAAGGGGAGGGGTAACCCAAATGTTTTCCCCATCCTACTGGACTGGTGATTATTGGGTTATAGGTGTAAAAGTTCCCCTTTTAAACTTTTCTTTTAAGGGTTCTTATTTTTTCCCTCTTGGGGATAAAGGTTTTCCCCTTTGTATGTAACTTAAAATTTTCCCGAATGGCTCATGTTTTTTTTTTGTTTAAATTTTTGGGGAAGGAGTTTTGGGGAAAATTTTTTTTTAACTAAAAGTTTCCATTTAAATTTGTTTGTGTAAAAAAATTAATTTCTTATTTTGCAGGATGACTATATTTTAAAATAATCTACTTTTTTTGGGAAAGACATCATTCCTTTATCTGTGTTTTTTATTTTTAAAAAAATTTCAGTTTTGGAGATGAGTCATATGTTCTGGCCCTTTTCGTTTTTCACTGGTGAATGGATGTTTTTGTTCCCGTTAAATTTTTGATGTTTGATCAGGAATTGTGTAGTTTTTTGGGGGTTTGCGCTGTTGTAAATTTTTATTTTTTACAATTGATGTGTTTATATTGTCTTCCCAATTTTTAAAAAAATGTTTCATTGGGTTTTGTCTGCTTTCAGACGTAAATAATAAGCCGGGGATGACTATATTTAGTATATTTTGTTTTTATTTACGTCATTTAGGGGCTGTTTTGATTTATTCCTTCGGGATTTTTTTTATTTTTTTCTGTTCATGGATGGTAACATTGGTATAATTTTTTTCTGGTTTTTCATTTTTTTTATGATTTGTATGTTTTTTTAAAGTGGGGAAAATTTTTTTAATTTTTTGTTGTTTTGCCAACACAGTTATGCTTGTATTTAATTATCCTCTCCTTCTGTCTCATTTATTTTTTTTGAATTGTTTTTTTCAATAAAAAAAAAAAAAAATGGAGGCTGGGCGTTTGGGGCTAGCCCCGGGATTTTCGGATGCTCTGATCAAGGGGCTGACCTGGTCCGACAACAGGACTCTGGGGAATTTTGGGAAGTTCCCAAAGCAGGAAGGACCCCCCAGTCATGTTCAGCGTAAACGGGGGGGTTTTGAGCAGTTTGTGAGGGTTGGGGCGGGGGCGTCCTCCTCCCCCCCCCCGGGGGAGGGGGGGTGGGCTGGTGTAAACAGTGCCCTTCTCAAACCCCCCCCTTTCCCCACCCAACCCCCAGCGTCGGCGATGGGGGGGGGGTGCCGGGATGCGGGCTTCGGGGGGGGTGGCTCCATGTGGGGCGGCCAGGGGCCTTTTCCCAGCAGATATCACGATGGCTCGGATCTGCCGGGCTCACGAACTTCCACTGCAGAGGGGCCTGGGATCTGCAATCAAACGGTCCCCCAGTACATTGCCCCCCCAGGGCGCTCTCCCTCGGGCTGCTAGCGATGGTGCTCCTGCAAGCAGCGATCCTGTCAACCCCTTGCTTTTGCAATGGCTGTCTGGCTGTCCTGCCGAAGAGGGGCGGCACCTTGCAACATCTGTTGTTGGGGCAATGGATTCATTCCCAAATCTTCTCTTTACCCGTCATTTTTTTAAAGTATGGACTGTTATGATTCATTACTTTTTAATGTGATTGTAGCTTACCTGGAGCTCATTACCTTTGCAACTTGTCATGATTGTGAAGCTCCCGTTCATTACCTTGGGAACTTGTCATGATTGTGACCAGCTCTAGTTCATTACCTTTGTAACTTGTCGAGTGTGACCAGCTCTACCTGGGCTCATTACCTTTGCAACTTTCATAATTGTAAATCTGTTTTCCCTTAACTTGTTCAGCTATCAAAACTTTGAGTCCATTTTGGATCAATTATGTACCTCTGTAATCTTTTGACTACCCCCACAGGATGGGTATGGGATCAAATAAGATATTAAACTAAACTGATGGGCATGAACCTGGTTTATTTTTTTTATTAGAAAAACATTACAATACTGATATACAATATAATAAACAAAATTTTTTTTTCAAGAACAAGAAAAATTCCCAAAACCCCCTGGTAATTCATCTAAAAAAAAATAGGTAAACTGATACAACCTACCATGAAATCTACCTATGAAACCACATCTGCTTGCAAAAAAATAACAAATACATGCTGCATAGTTAAAGTAGGTCCACATATGCCCAAGTACTAGTTAAACTTCAGACACAAGAAAGACATTACAATGGTACTGAAACACAGCTACTGAGTCCCTGTCAGACTCTGCAGCAGTAACCCTCACAACAAAAAATAAAAAACTTTTAAAAGCAAAAAATATCATAACCCCAAGACACCATTTCACAAATATTTGAAAATCTGTCAACTTTTCATTAAAAGAACTTTAGAAACACATACATGGGACATAAAGAACAAAAATCAATATACCTCCCAAAAATAACCCCCCAACAAGCCCTTAAAAAAGGGGTATCAAAAATTATGACACTATGGAACGGCAATTGACTTAGTCGGACAAATGTATTATATCATCCTACCCCCCCCCTAATCACAACCCTCATACTATTCTCTCAAAAACGCACATACAAATTACGACAGGCCATTTTTCGTTTTGGGCATTTGAAAATCTTCCACACGGAAAATTACGGTATGTATACGGGAAATTCTCCCCCAACGATTCCCAAACAACAGACGTTCCCTACATTTGGGGGGGAAAAACATAACCATGATAATACCATGGACTCGCTCAATTGACCCCCATTTCCCTGAGCCCATGGCATATGAATAAAGTCCGAAACTAACACTCCCAGACCCCGTGCGACCTCATCGGCCCTCCCCACTCTAGACTAAGGACACATAAAGTCAACCCCCTCCACCCACCCCCCTAATAATTATACCAAAAACCCCCTTTCCTCTAAACATTCACAAAAAAATTACATGAAACACTGTTTCTTAATACCAATCTTTAAAAAAGGAAAACACGTAATGCCCATCAAAACCCAACCCCAGGGAAAAGATGTTATGAAAGAAATACATTGTACCCGGACTCGGTCGAAAAGGAAGATCCACCAGCCGATTAAAATCTCCGCTCAAGCATACAACGAAATGCCCACAGACCGGTGGCGTCATCTTCTAATGCCTGAACTACCAAATTTACCCCTTGGGGGTTGGAAACAATTACTCAACATATCTACACATCTTATGATCACGTTGACCCCTCACTCAGGTATTGGTACGTCTCACTAACTGGATTGCTCCCCCGTCAAGTATTACATATTTTTTTAACAAAGGGCTAAACTGGAACCATTAAAATCTAAAAACCCCAAAAACCCCCCTTGGAACATTAAACTAAGCCCCTGCGGCATAACTAACAACAAGGGCTTCCCCGATAAACCGGCGCGAACTAACAAACGTGTCTCTCTCTCAGGCACAACAAAAAAAAAAAAAAACATCACTACATCCATACCTTAGCATATAGGACAGAATTAGTAACCAAAACCCGCTGATGAAGTTTTAAACCCATGTAGCCTCAGTATCCTACACGTTGGATAACACTATAAACCCCATCTGGGTTGAGAAGGGGCCCCCTCATTTTTGACGAATTTCCACAATTTTAAAAAATCATGCACGCCCGGGGGCTCTCCACGGACATAGGACCCCGTCCCCGCCCCAAAAAGAAAACCCCAAACATCCTTTTTACATGACAAAATGTTAAAAAGACGAAACGGAAAAACAAACTCCGACATAAATCGGTGCTATATCCATGAACATATGAATGGCCCTACCACTGCTCAGTACATGGATGCTGCCCACCCCATCACCACCCCCATATAATGGATCTTGATATAGGGCAAACAGAATGGACGATAACGGACACCCTGGCAGATCCCATCCCAAAAACCGTTTCCAGCATTCCATTCATTGGACATGTCAGCGTCATCGTAAAAGGACATTACCCATCTGACAAATGGACGTGCAAAACCCCAGCCCCAGTTCTTTCAACAGAGATGATCTACGTTATCAATGTGACCTTCAGTCTATAGAAAAATACCTCCCCCCCCCAAAATCCACCTCCCCCCCCCTTACCCTCCCCCCTTACCTCCCCCCCTAACCCCCCCCCCCCCTCCCTATTCCCTTTGATGATCATGAACAAAACCCTTCTTTTTGCCCCAAAAGACATCAACCCCTGGAATCCCCCTGACTCAGATGTAAAACCTTCTCTAAGGGGTTTAATGCGATTAAAAATTTTTGCATAAATTTAAAACCCATTTTTTACAGGGTAATCGCCCTGAAATTTGGTTTGGGGTTTTGTTTTTTTGGAAAGGAACTATTCCCTTCCCCTTGAACCTGCAATCTACCTTACATGCTACAAAAACCCAAAATTTAAAAAACCCCCGAAGCTCCCCCCAGAATTCCAAAAAAAAATTTACATTAATCCGCCCACGGCGTTTTTCCTGTTTCTATCCTGAAGGGTAGATCGTATCTCATCAGCTCAATGGGCCCCAAAAGCCACAGTTGTTCTTCTTTTAAAATGGCAAGATCTCTGACTGAACAACGTCCGGCAACCGAGTTTCTCGTCAACAACTAAACGTTTATTAAAGATATCAGCGTAAAGACTCATCAATGGTATTTTTTTGTCCACCCGTCGGAAAGGGCTCAACTCCATCTTGTCCGTAAAATATGATTTTAAAGCCCGGGGCCCTAGATGGTTCCAAAAAATTGCCGATGGCATCACCCCCAAGTCCCTCAATACCGCGCCCGCCCTGGGAAAAACTTATTTTGGTCCCATATTTCCTCTTTCAGTCCGGCAATGGTATCCACTGATATTCTGGGGACTCGTATCATGCCGTTGTAAGTATAACTTCCCCTAACGTAATTTCCGCTTCTTTCTCACCACCCGAAAAAAAATTTTAAAACCCGGTTTACCTCTTAAGTCCCCCAAAAACTGAATATCTCAACGCCTCCCCCTCGTTCCATGATGAGACCAAATCCGACCAAAAAAAAACATGAACATCTTCCCCTTTACAAAAAAGGTGCTATTTTGGTAATCCAGTCCAAGAGAGACGTAAACACCCCATGATGATCGTAAAATGTTATCACAAGTCCGGGTATTTGTTTTCAATTGCATGGACAACATAAATCCCATCGATTCGGCCCCGCTGTCTTAAAAATGAAATCTCCCACTAACTCATCACCTCCCCCTCGTGAAACCAATCCCCGCAAAAAATCACCCAAAAGCTTGGGAAAAGAAGCTACTACCCCCGGGTTTTACATCCGTCGTCGCTCCCCCTTCCAATCACCATCCCCAAAACCACCATGGGTAGTGACCGGAAAAGATACAAAGTATCCTAAAAAAAAAGTTTTTTCTATCCCCCCTCGCCCAGCCATACACACTAATAAATCCCCCCTTGTCGTTCCCCCCACCCTCAACCACCCTTTAAAACAGACGTAACTGAAAAGGACTGCCCCTCAATTAATTCTGCCATTCCCCCTTTTAATCCAGACTATTCACACCATAAAAATCATACCCTCTATCCTCAATTCACTCCCCCCAATAATTGTGTTCGAAAAAACACGACATCAGGACTATAGTGACTTAAAACTGTTCAAGGCATCCTTCCGTGAGGTGCCCCCAACCCTTTAAAAAATGGTTAAACACTGGAAGATGGCTGGCGTATATCCCCGTAGTCACCCCAGCACATTTTTTGGTCCAATACCATCAGGCCGAACAGCGTCAGGTGAGAAACTCTCCCCCTATTCAAACTTTACCCCATGAGCCCAATGACCCGACTTTTTCCCCGCACATTGACCTGGAGTCAGTTCTCATCACTGCTTAGTTCCGCCCCTTTGGAAATCCTATCAACACAGCATGGGCAGTGAGGGCTCATTGCCTTCCCATAGTAACTATCACAGTGGGTCTTTAGTTACAATCGTGGACGTGGGGGGTTGCGCCTCATCAAAGCAACTTGGGGGATGGTGGCGCTGAATCTATTCTTCCCATCTGTTCGGAAAAGGGTACCGGAGGCCCCACTCAACTTCACATCTCAAGACAGTAGTATTTGACAATGCCATCACATCGCTCATCACCATCCTCCCCTTGGGCAATGTCACACACGGTAAGATAGGTGAAATATCAGACACTTCGCAGGGGGCATTGGAACTTGTCGCCATCAGGCACTCTCAACAACGATGGCCTCTGGCACGCATAGGAGCTTCGGACCACACTTCTGTCACTCTGTTGGCAGGCCCACGATCACATTGTATGCCATTTAATGCATCCATAAAACCGTGTTCCTTTCCCCCGGGAATACCCCTCACTTTGTATGAAAAATTTCAAGGGCACAAAAAGATGGAATGGGCATTTTTTATGGACATTTTACTGAAAAAAATCCCCATACACAAGCGGAAGTCTGGTATATTGTCCCAAATTCGTTGAAAACCTTGGATCATATACCCATCAGCTTCAAAAGGACATTTTAAAGTTTTTTCTCGTAAAATTTAAAGAAAATCTCGAACACACTGCTACACTGGAGCACGGCACCATTTATCTTGATCCGAACGATCTCTTATACACTGTAGAAGACGTGAACTTAACAAACACCTGGGATTTCTAACAAGTAGCACAAAAAAGTTGTAGTCAACGGTAAAGTCAGGAGCTAATGAAAAGCTCTTTTCCCCAAGGCCAGTACTCGCTCCCCTCCTGTTCCTCATCCTCATATCGGACATAACAGGGATTGCTCGTGCCGTGTCTTCCTTTTAGATGCCCCCCCAAACTATATGACAGTGTCCACCATTGAAAACACTGCAAGCTCCAAGCAGACATTAACCAAATGGGCTGCAGAAAACAATATGAAGTTCAAGTAAAAAATTTCAATTACTCAGATATGGGAAAAATTGGGGAAATTAAAAACTCATCGGGTACAAAAAAAATTCCAACCCACAAAAGGAAAAAATTTAAAGTCAAAGACCGGGGGTGATCTGTCAAAGGGTCTCAACATCAAAGGGCCATAACACTGTAGCAATCGCATCTGCGAGAAAAAAGACAGGATGAATAATGAGAACCCAAAATCAGGGGTGCAAAGCCTGTTGACCTTTTCGTTTCTTGTTCTATCTGGCTGGAATATTTGCCCCTAACTGCTTTTCAAAGGGAGGTGAAAATTTTGACCTGAAAGTTAGGAAAAGGCCGGGATAACCGTGATAAACCACCTCAAAAACGGGCGGGTTCTAAATTACTCCCCAGAATGCAGGCGGGGGGGATCATTATTATATACACTGAAAAAACCCAGGGGATTAGTACCAAACTTGCACATAAATCACTCCCCCGGAACAAAAAACTCTCAGGCGATGTAACATCCTAATGAAAAGCAGGTGCCACTGCACATTGAGACAACACAATAATTCAGAGGCCCAAAACGTCCAGCCTCCAGCATACATCAGGATTACCAACAAACCCTCTTTTGACACTGGAAAGGGACCCAAAGTCTGCCTGACCAGCCGGCTGTGGCGTCGTTGGACTGTGTGCGACCAGCAGTAACAGCCTGGTTGATCAGGCTCTGATCAAAAATGGGGGGTCCCGGGCCGCGGGGGCGTTGCCCTTTGGAACTCTCTCCGGGTATACCCCAGATGTGGTTAGCGATCTTATATTTCTCACATGATTTGTAGGAAAGAACGTCAACATTTTTCCAATAAAGATTCCTGTAGTAGTTCAAAACAAATGGTATGAACCCCCCCGGGCTCCCTCCATCTTGTTGGGTAAGCGGTTTCGCCCCAGAGGGGGTGGTCGGAGCGACAACCGCCCCTGTGACACCGGAGGCAACTCCTGGTTTCGTTTTGGGATGTGGGCTGTTAGGTCGGGCCAGGGGGTGGGGAGGTGATTTTGACAACGTTCCCCCGCCGTTTTTCAGGTGCGTTGTCAAGTCTTGGGGTGCCTTGAGGGTTGAAAATCATCAGTTTTGGGTTTCTGGTGTCCATACATCAGGCGGGGTGTGTGAGCGTTTGTTATGAACGGGGTTTGATGTCAGTTTCTTTATCTGTGTTTTCAATATTGATTTTCTCATGGAATGTCCTCTAGCCTCGGTCTGACCGCATGGGGGACAGTGAATGGATTAGTGTGTATTGGGATGGTGGGTTGGGGAGGGGTGGGTTGGGGTCAGGATGCATAGTGACGACCTTGTGACCTGCTGCACCTGACAGGTAGGTAGTGCCGTGTTTGGCCTGTGGGTTTGGTTGGTTTCAAAAGCATGGTAAAGTTACTCTGAGCCTGGTGTACTTTTCCCGGGCCTTTTTATTTTATATATTCAATGATTTTTGGATCATGTATACCTACTTCATGTTTTGTTTATGTATATGAGGGTTTTTAAAAAAAAAAAAAAAAAATTCTTGATTTTCGTGCAGTTTCACCCTCAGGTATGATGATTCGGGAGAGCGGAGGGAAGCTATATGTACTTACAAGGGGCTTTTGGTATACCTGCATTTCTCTTCTGTGGCAGTTAGTAATGGTCAAAGTGCCAAGCAAGAGAATCAGGGCACTAACCTTTGCTAACACATCCAAAAGCCCTTCTTTCAGAGTCCCAGGAACCCCCAAAGTCCTCTCAGGATCAGGGGAATTTTTCTTTGGTGATGTAAGAAGCGAAAAAAGAGTGTATTGTTTTGTGAATATAAAGAAAGTTATAAACCTGCTTTGTAGTCACAGTAGGACCCATCTAACCAGGGGTTTATATTCTGAGTGTGCTAGGTTGCTAAGCACACCCACTGAATAAATTCTCAAAAAATTAAACTCATAATAATATAATCGTGGATCAATGGAAAACTAATTTTTCTGTCGCTTATTATGAAATATTTGGCAGTTGTTCTGGGAAAACACTTTGGGCCCCCCTAGCTCTTCAAATTCAAAAATTTAAATTCTTTATTTCTGGTAATATACAAGGTGGGGGGGGGACTTATAATTTTACATTTTTTAAGTGATATTACAAGATGGCCAATAATATGCCTAGGTATGCCTATTTTCAAATTTTCAGGCAGTCTTATGATAGGTCTTACTCAATAGCGACACAATGATTATACGATAGTAAAAATTAGGTAATTGTATGTTAGAGGGTTTTCAAAATTGAGGTACTGGAATTTAAACATTTAAGAATTTAACAATTTTTTTAAATTTAAAGGAAAGGTGATGTTTGGCTTACAGTTTCTAAATTGGGGTGTCTTAGGCAAACTTATGACTAGCTTAAGAATTATGAAGCAACAGTTGTATTAAATTTTGTTATTCTGTCAAATTAAGGGGAAACACAGATATCAATAAGTGTATTTTCTTTGGATATTGCAAGATAAAAAAGTTTTTATGGTTAGCGGTTGGGGGCGTAGTGAATAAAATGTTTTTGGTGCTTTTTTAAAAAGGAGGTTGTGTCTCGTTCCCAAAGGGGTTTTCAGGCAGGAGTTGATTTTAAGCCCCTTTTTTGCGTTAATTTTTTTTAGATTTAGTCGGACGGGAATGTCAAAAGATGTTTATGTCTGGTATTATGTCATGGTTTACAATGTCAAAAAAGTGTTTTAGCTCAGGGTTGTTAATTTATGGTTCTATAAAAGATACGAGTAGTAATATGGATGTTCTGAACAG
>WNWK01031974.1:0-22271 GCA_009830355.1 Cherax destructor
CAGTGCTAGTGGCCTGCGGAGTGTCTCAGTGACTTGGCACTCTAGAAGATAGTGTTAGGGGGCGCTGGACAACGTGCTGCCACATCTCTGACTTGTCTACTATCATCTTGGCTATGAGAAAGCCCAAACGAAGCCGATGGATGGCGGTACACTGCTCACTGGACCAGCTTCTATCAAATGGAGGGGTTCTACCTGAGTCGCTGCTCGGTACCACTGTTGAGATGGGGTATCACCTAGGACCTCCCCTATAAGTTTCATTGCTCTGGCGGCCACCGGTTTGGTTTGGCATAGGCTGATGGGGACGGTAATCCCAACATATGGATAATCTGTGGCTGCCTTGGCCACATCATCTGCCGCCTCATTTCCCCGGATGCCAGCATGGCTGGGGATCCAGCTCAATGTCGCTCTTTTACCCTGAGCTTCCAAGGCTTATGCTCAGAATCGATGTGGTAAGGTGAACATTGTCCTGTGCTTGTGCATGAGAGAGAGCAGTGACTACAGAAATGGAGTCAACATGTATGACAGGTCGAAGCCGACGTTGTAGGGCATGTGATAATGCCTGCTGAATTGCCGCCAGCTCAGCTTGAAGGATCGTACAGTGGTCAGAGAGTCGCCAGCCTTGTGTGTGACTACTGTGGCACATAAGAACATAAGAAAGAAGGAACACTGCAGCAGGCCTACTGGCCCATGCGAGGCAGGTCCAAGACTCCAACGGCTTAAGCCAATGCCCCGACCCAGCCAGGTCAGGTTACATTCACTTAAGGAAGGAGGACTGCATCTGACCTAGTAGCACAAGCTAGTCAGGACCAACTCACACCCAACCGCACCCACTCACATAATTATCTAGCCGACCACCTGGTCAGGTCACTTCCACTTAAGGAATTAGTACGGCTACTGACCTGGTAGTACAAGCTAGTCAGGTCCAAACTCACACCCATCCACACCCACCCATGTATTTATCTAACCTATCTTTAAAACTACACAACGTCTTAGCATCTATGACGGTACTCGGGAGTTTGTTCCACTCATCCACAACTCTATTACCAAACCAGTGCTTTCCTATATTCTTCCTGAATCTGAACTTTTCCAACTTGAAACCATTGCTGCGAGTCCTGTCTTGGCTGGATATTTTCAGCACGCTATTTACATCCCCTTTATTTATTCCTGTTTTCCATTTATACACCTCAATCATATCCCCCTAATTCTACGCCTTTCTAGAGAGTGCAGATTCAGGGCCCTCAGTCTATCCTCATAGGGAAGATTTCTGATACATGGGATCAACTTTGTCATCCTCCTTTGTACGTTTTCCAGTGCATTTATATCCATTCTGTAATACGGTGACCAAAACTGTGCAGCATAATCTAAATGAGGCCTAACCAAAGATATATAGAGTTGAAGAACAACCTGAGGACTTCTATTATTTATACTTCTTGATATGAAGCCAAGGATTCTGTTAGCTTTATTGCGAACACTTATGCACTGTTGTCTTGGCTTCAGATTACTACTAACCAGAACTCCTAAATCCTTCTCGCAATCACAAGTAATAAGATCTACATTATTCAGCTTATATGTGGCATGGTTATTGTCCTGCCCAACATTTAGAACTTTGCATTTGTTTACATTAAACTGCATCTGCCACTTCTCCGACCACTGCATCAGTCTATTCAAATCATCCTGGAGTGCTCTAATGTCTTCATTTGAATGAATTGGACGGCCTATTTTGGTGTCATCAGCAAATTTACTTATATTACTATTTATTCCCTCATCTACGTCGTTAATGTAAATTGTAAAAAACAGGGGGCCAAAAACTGACCCCTGTGGAACACCGCTTGAGACTCGCCCCCATTCTGATTTCTCTCCATTTATGCAAACTCTCTGCCGCCTATTTGTCAACCATGCCTCTACCCAGGAAAAAAATTCTCCTCCTATTCCGTGTGCCTTAAGTTTCCCCAGTAGCCTCTGATGTGGAACTTTATCGAAAGCCTTACTGAAGTCCATATACACAATATCATATTCATTACCATGATCTACCTCCTCAAACACCTTAGTGAAAAAAGTTAGTAAATTCGTAAGACAGGAACGCCCCTTAGTAAAACCGTGTTGAGATTCATTAATCAATTTATGCTTTTCAAGATGGCTACGAATTGCCTCGGCAATTATTGATTCCATAAATTTACCAACTATGGAGGTAAGGCTTATTGGTCTATAGTTCGAAGCTAAGGACCTGTCACCTGCCATGTAAATAGGTATTACATTTGCCATTTTCCACTTGTCTGGCACTATGCCAGTTTGTAGTGATATATTGAAAATATTTGCCAAAGGTTTGCTAAGTTCCTCTTTACATTCCTTTAAAACTCTTGTAAACAGTTCATCAGGGCCTGGGGATTTGTTAGGTTTTAATTTCTCTATTTGTCTGAGGACCATGTCACTAGTTACCCCAATCGAGCATAGTCTATTATCTTCCGCTAGTATGCCAGCTGATGCTCTCTTCCTGTCAGGGTTAACAGAACCATCTGTGAAATTTACTGCACATGTGCGTCCCTCTGTCAGTGCCATGCTTGTCTCAACATGAATGCCACACATGAACAAAGACCACTTAATACTAACAGGAGACTTCAATATAAATCTCCTACAAGATCAGGACCACAAGTAACTGAATTCACAAACACTATGAGCAACTGCTTGCTTCTACCAACAGTAACAAAACCAACAAGGATCTCTGAGACTAGTGCCTCCCTATTAGACCACATCTGGACTAACACCATATCCCATCTAAAATCAGGCATACTCACAGATAATACCACAGACCACTACTCTACCTTTCTCATAACCAACCTAGGTAAATTACCCCAAGAGACTACTAAAGTTACTTGCAGGCTACATAATGAGGCAGCTATTAATAACTTCATAACAGCTGTGTCAAACATCGACTGGCAAACCGAGTTAGACACCTATACAGATACTGACATATGTATTAAAAAAATTCTAAAAAAGACTCAATACCTCTATAACATGAATTGCCCTAAAAAAAAACTAAACAGATCACAGCTAAGAGACTAAACAATCCCTGGCTAACACCCAGCATTCTCAAATCCAATAATATAAAACACCTATATGAAAAACAGTACAGAATGGGTGAAATAACAAGAGAACAAACAAAACGTTACTCATCAAACCTAACCAGCCTGATAAGAAGGTCAAAAAAAATGTATTATGAGAACAGATTAAATAACTTAAGAGGTGATATGAAAAAGACCTGGAAAACCCTATCTGAAATTCTAGGAACTAAAAAAGTATCCAGAAACATAACAATCAAACTGACAAACCCAGATGAACCCTGATGCTCCCACTAACTGAAACAGCAAACAAACTAAATCTTTTCTTCTCGACAATAGGAAAAAAGTTGGCAAGCAAAATCCCAAGTTCAAACACTCCACCTAATGCTTACCTCACTGGAGGCTACCCAGATACACTATTCCTAGCTCCGACCAACCCAACAGAAGTCTCGCTTTTTATTAACACATTAAAAAACAAGGCAGGAGATCTAAATAACTTACCACCTTTTATATACAAAAAAGCTTTTCAAGTATTATCACCAATTATTGCAACACTCTTTAACAAATCCATTAAATCCTCCACCTTCCCATCAATACTCAAAATAGCGAGGGTTACCCCATACATAAAGGCGGAGATCAAGCAGATCTAAATAACTATAGGCCAATATCTTATTTACCCCTTCTCTCCAAAATCTTTGATAAGTAAATTCATAGGCAAATCTATTCCTACCTCATCTCCCACAACATACTCAACCCCTGTCAGTTTGGTTTCAGGCCTAATAAAAACACAAATGATGCAATCATACACATGCTAGAAATAATATACACCGCTCTTGAAAATAAAGAAATCCCACTGGGAATCTTCATTGATTTACGTAAAGCTTTAGATACAGTTGACCATGATCTGTTACATTTAAAATTATCACACTATGGTATAAGAGGGCACTCCCTCAACTACCTAAAGTCATACCTTAGCGGCAGAAGCCAATATGTGTCCACAAATGGAGCTAACTCTTCCACACAAACAATTACAGTTGGTGTCCCACAGGGAAGTGTTCTTGGCCCACTTCTCTTTCTTATTTACATAAACGACCTACCAAATGCATCTCAACTACTCAAACCCATACTATTTGCAGATGACACTACATACGTCTTCTCTCACCCATGCCCAGTCACACTAGCCAACACTGTAAATGCTGAATTACAGAAAATATCTACCTGGATGATGACTAACAAGCTTACTCTCAATGTTGACAAAACCTATTTCATTCAGTTTGGGAACAGAGCTACAAATGTTCCACTTAACATAATGATAAATGGATCACTTGTCACAAAACTCACAGAGGGAAAATTCTTAGGAATCCACCTTGACAGTGGCCTCAAATTTCAGACACATATACCACAAATTTCCAAGAAAGTCTCAAGGACCGTGGGAATACTATCCAAGATAAGGTACTATGTTCCACAACCAGCTCTCCTTTCCCTTTATCACTCACTCATTTACCCCTATCTCACCTATGGAATCTGTGCATGGGGCTCAACAATAATAAATCACCTCAAACCATTAATAGCACAACAAAAGGCTGCAGTCCGAATGATAACAAATTCCCATTCTAGACAACATACTCCATCTATATTCAAAAGTCTGAACTTACCATACAAGACATCCATACTTTTTACAGTGCCTATTACATACATAAAACACTAAACTCAAATATTAACCCACAACTCAAAATTCTCCTAACCAACCTTAACAGGACACATGAACATAACACAAGACACAGATCACTCTTCCATGTTCCCCGCGTCCACCTCACACTATGCAAAAACGCAATGCACATTAAAGGCCCAAAAATTTGGAATTTATTACCTATGATTACCAAAGAAACCCGGTCTGTACATCAATTCAAAACTCTGCTAAAAAAAAACACCTACTCGCCCAAAACTAAATACCCACTACTTTACATTACCTACAAAGTTATTAAATAACTTTACACTGCCTCAGAATAACATTATTCACTGTGTTACTCCCATAGCCTCAAAACCCCCTACAATATTGCTCAAAGAAAAATAATTTATCAAACATAATCTAGTACAAATGTTGAAACTTATACCTCATAATGTATATGCCATGCTATATCTTGTAATGTATAAACCTGTTATAATTAATAAAACCTAATATAAAGAAATCCATCCTCATGTACCCTTGTGCTCCTTGTAACTCATCTAATGACCATATAATTTGTTATTGCAACACAAATTATTGATTTAATTTGTTTAATCTGATTTAATCATTTTATTATGAAGACATATAAAACTGTAAATGATCCAAAATTATAAAACTATATGTTTCAAAAATGTCATGTTCAAACTATGTTCAAATTTCATAGCTTAAATACTCAAATATACTTATATTGTAAATATTTACTATAATTCTTACCCTTTAGTTTTAAGTTAATTTTAAGTCTGCCCACAATGCTCTGCATATTAGGGGCTTTTGGCATGTACACCTCATGTAATCTCATAACCCATTGTAATTCTTTGTATCATGTCCAAATAAACTATTATTATTATTATTATTATTATTATTATTATTATTATTATTATTATTATTATTATTATTATTATTATTATTATTATTATTATTATTATTATTATTATAAAGGTCTTGACTGCAGAGACGCTTAGAGGCAGGTAGTCGCATGACGCAAATATCGGCCGGATCTGGGCGCCAGGGAGGTGGTGGATAATAACCAGCAATAGAAAGGTCACAACTCTTTTCAAGGAGTAGTTGTATAGGCAACAGCTTCAGACCAGTAGTAGAAAACAAACAAATCCAGAAGTAGTCAGTGAAGAGAGTTGGATCTTGTGTCATGGTTGCCAATATCCGTCTTCTCAGTGGGGTACCTTGCTGCCGGTGCAGAATCGTGGCTACTTTGCAAGCGTTTATGTATCTGACTCTGTCAGCCAGGGAAGGAAGCCGGGCCTCGAATCTGAGACATACTGTGTTGGTCCAGATGGGGTCCCAAGCATAGTTCTTATCACATGGTTTTGTACAACCTCCACCCTTTGCCTGCTCTACGGAAAGAGATGAGCCAACGCCGGTGCACTGTAGTCAGTGAGCGAGCGCACAGCTTGTATACTGAACAAGTGAAGTACTTCTTTGCTCGCCCCTGCACGGTGCCTAGTGCAGGGGCGAGCAAAGAAGTACTTCTGACATACTCGGTCTGTTTCTGAAAGGTCAGTTTTTTATCCATGAAGATTCCCAAGTATAGGTAGGAGCCTGTCCACTCAAGTTCTATATGCTGAATATGTAATCTATTCACAGGATCTGGTCCCTTGAACATCATTGCAAGAGATTTCACGGGGGAGATCTTGAGGCCTAGTTCTTTGTAAGACTGCACGTCCTTCACATGTCGTCGGTATATAAGCGCCAAGCTCCATGACTGTGCTTCAGTTCCTTCAAGATTACGGTATTCTTCACCAACTCCAAAGCTGAGGGGCTGATTACCTCATCTTTTGCATATAATTCTTCCCAGTATGCATTCGTATTGTATTGATAAAGCCACTGGTTGCCAAAACGTCTACAAATAAAGTTACCCAGACGTTGCACGTGTCTAATTATTCATCTTATCGGTAACGTATGCCATTTATGTACAATGTAATTCCATTCCATCAAATTAACATATAGATTATTAGAATCAATTATAGATGATATTATTAGAAGTCATCTTGACAAGCATAATTTGATTAATGAATCTCAGCATGGATTCATGAGAGGTCGTTCTTGCCTTACAAATTTACTGACGTTCTTCAATAAAGCAATAAAGAATGTGAAACTGTTTATTTGGATTTCAGTAAACCCTTCGATAGAGTACGTCACAAGAGACTCTTAAGGAAAGTGTGAATAAATGGTTTACAAAACCGAGACGTTGATAAATAAGACACTATTGCAAGCTTTACGTATCTTTATTCTGGAAACGTTTCGCCACACAGTGGATTCTTCAGTCAAATGCAGAAAAAAGGTGGAATAAGAGGAAGAGTTTGAGGTAATCAGTCCGTCAGCCTTAAGTCGATGTGTTCAGTCCATTAATCTTGACAAAAGTGCAGCATATTCGCGTAGATTGGGCTTATATTCTGATGAGCAACATCTTGGGATCTTGATCCAGGGATTTCATGAGAACTTGTCTAATCTATAGGCACGTCCTACTTCCACTAGTGCCTTTGTTCGATGGTGATTCCGCCTACCACTGAGGGTGGGGAGAGCGAGGGAGGGGGACAGGGAGAGTGGTGAGGAGGTGGAGAAAGAGTGGGAAGAGGGCTAGAGTGAGAGAAAGGGGGGAAGGGAGGGAGGGAGAGAGGAAGGAAAAGAGAAAGAGGGGGAATAGGGGTAGGGAGAAAAAGGAAGAGAAAATGGGAGGCAGAGAGGAAAAAGAGAGGTGTAGGGAAAGGAATGGGTAGGTTACTATCAAGTCACAGTGAAGTGTCAATTGGCCTGTGTGCGTGTACTCACCTAGTTGTGGTTGCAGGGGTCAAGTCATAGCTCCTGGCCCCGAATCTTCACTGGCTGCTACTGGGTCACTCTCTCTGCGCCATGAGTTTTATCATACCTCTTCTTAAAGCTATGAATTATATCCTGCCTTCACTACATCGCTTCCCAAACTATTCCACTTCCTGACCACTCTGTGACTGAAGAAATACTTCCTAACATCCCTGTGATTCATCTTGTTGCTGTGTCCCATCTCTGGAACATTCTGTCCCTCTCCACCTTGTCAATTCCTCTCAGTATTTTATAAGTCGTTATCATGTCTCCCCTATCTCTCCTGTCCTCCAGTGTCATCAGGTCGATTTCCCTTAACCTCTTCTCGTAGGACATACCCCTTAGCTCCAGGACTAGTCTTGTTGCAAACCTTTGCACCTTCTCGAGCTTCTTCACGTGCTTGGCTAGGTGTGGGTTTCAAACTGGTGCTGCATACTCCAATATGGGCCTAACGTACACAGTGTATAGGGTCCTGAACGATTCCTTATTAAGATGTCGGAATGCTGTTCTTAGGTTGCCAGGCGCCCGTATGCTGCAGCAGTGATTTGGTTGATGTGCGCCTCAGGAGATGTGCCTGGTGTTATACTCACCCCAAGGCTGTGCTGGCCCCCAAGGCTGTGCTCCATCTGTGGTCTTCTTTGCCCTTCCCCAATCTTCATGACTTTGCACTTGGTGGGGTTGAACTCCAGGAGCCAATCGCTGGACCAGGCTTGCAGCCTGTCCAGATCCCTCTGTAATTCTGCCTGGTCCTCGTACGATTGAATTCTTCTCATGAACTTCACATCATCTGCAAACAGGGACACTTCGGAGTCTATTCCTTCCGTTATGTCGTTCACAAATACCAGAAACAGTACCGGTCCTAGGACTGATCCCTGTGGCATCCCGCTTGTTACAGGTGCCCACTCCGACACCTCGCCACGTACCATGACTCGCTGCTGTCTTCCTGACAGGTATTCCCTGATCCATTGCAGAACCTTCCCTGTTATTCCTGCCTGGTCCTCCAGCTTTTGCACTAATCTCTTGTGTGGAACTGTGTCAAACGCCTTCTTACAGTCCAAGAAAATGCAATCTACCCACCCCTCTCTCTCTTGTCATACTGTGTGTATAGTGCATAGTGTATAGCTGTGTGTTGTTTAGAGTGGGGGGCTGTGCATAGTGCATAGCAGTGTGTTGTTTAGAGTGGAGGGCTGTGCATAGTGCGTAGTGTTGTATAGTGATGTGTGGTGGGAGGCAGTGAGTGCGCCTCTCTGGCAGGCCCACCTCCCCAGGTCCTCACCCCTCATCCACTCCTGCCTCATCCGCATCACTCATCCACCGCCTCCACACGTCTCTACACTCCCTCCCTTCCCCACTCTCCTCCACCCCTCTCCACCCCCACCATGAATCACCTGTGGTATGTGCCATGTGCCATTTTCCCTTCAGCCTGGGTTTACCACACAGATTGAGGTATGGCAGATGATGCAGCTAGCCAGCCACAAAAGCAGGGAAACAGTGCACACAACAATGAAAGAAGAGGCACATGTCAGGTGTGTGGAGAGTATCAGGCACGCAACAGGAATGGCCTTATTCGTGCACACAATGGGTGGGCTGGATCACATATCCCCAGCAGAGAGCAACCCGCAGCCTCCACAGGCAGATGACAATTCCAATGGCAACCTCCTCTCTTGCGAAGATCTTCTGATAGCATTCAAATCCACTGCTAGCAGTACCCTATCTCACATTCCTAAAGCGGCTCGTCCATATGCTACAGGGAAATTCACAGACCTTCTTAAGCAGCTGAATGGAGGTTCCACCAACTTAGAAGCCTTAGGAACCATTAAGGAATGGCGCAACCTACTCCTGTTCAGCAAAGTCTGTTTTGCACACTGTCAGTCAAGCCAGCTCAGCAGTCCAACATTGGGTCTGATGATGTACCCAGTGACTGCTAGCCGGCAGGTTAACTACCTAACTATCATGTAAGGTACATGAAATTCCCTCATCAGAGGGTGTTCAGCAGGGTGACCCTCTTGATCCATTTCTCTTCTGCCTGGCAGTAAGAGTACTAACTTCCAGTACCTAGTACCTCGATGATGGCACTTTGGCAGGTACAGAAGAGTCCCTGCTAGAGGACTACAATCCCTCCAAGTGTGAAATCATCACAACCAACCAGGTAATAATCACAGCAGAGTTGCCTTCAAGGTGTCGCAGTGTGCGGTTGTCTGCTCTGCACCTAGCCCTCTGGTGGCGAAAACCGTCTTTACCCAACAAGATGGAGTGTAGCCAGCCACGGGTTCATACTGTTTGTGTTGAACTACTACAGGGATCTTTATTGGATCACAATGTTGACATCCTTCTACAAATTCGGTGAGACACATATAAGATTGCTAACCATGACATCTATGGTGTGTCTGTGAACGGTGCATCCCGGGTGTTTGTTAAGTTCATGTCTTCTACAGTGTATGAAGAGATCGTTCAACGGTATCAAGAGACTCCCAATGTAGCAGTGTGTTTACGAGATGTATCTCGTACTTATACGTGGATAAAACTTCGAAATGTCCCTTTTGAAGCTGATGGGTATACTATCTGTAAAGCTTTCAACAAATTTGGGACAATATACCAGACTTCCGCTGGTTTGTGGGGCACTGGACCTTTTGAAGGTAAACCGGATGGGTCCTTTTTGGTGAAAATGTCCATCAAAATACCCATTCCATCTTTTGTGCTCCTTGAAGTATTCTATACACAAGTGTATGTGTATTACCCTGGGCAAAGGAAGACGTGTCGTTTATGTGATGCGTATGGGCATATGGCATATCAATGTGATCATAGGCGTCCTTGCCAACAGAGTGACAGAAGTGTGCCGTCCGAAGCTCACACGCATGTTCCAGAGGCCGTCTGTTGCATGCAAAGAGTATGTAATCTTTATTCGGAGCATGTTAAACATACCCACATAGGCTCCCCTCCAACCAGCGAACCATCGTTAAGGGTTTGGCGATGGGGTCCCATCATCAAATCAATGACTCGGTTCAGCCAATTAAAATGCGAGTTTAACAATGACAAAGGTGACGTGGATACCACTCGCAGTTTGTCATTGGAATTCCTGCATAGAGCTGGTTGTGGAAAGGTTGTCTGTCTTTTGGCTGCTGTTTAGCCTAGACAACCGTGGCGTGCACTAATACTACTCCTTGTGTATATAGTGTAAATACTTGTAAAGCCCTTTTGTAATAATTGGTGAAGGAAAAGACAAAAGTCTGATATTAATCTAACTGCTTGGTGAAAGAAATACAAATTCTAAGCATCTTCTACTTTGTTTCTTTGCTCCAAGCTCCCTTTTACACTCAGAATAACAGGCCATTGAACCTGAGGTTGTAATACCGTCGTTGTTGAGAGTGCCTATACGGCGACAACGTCTCCAATGCCCTCCTGTGAAGTGTATGATATTTCACCTGTCTTACCGTGTATGACATTGCCCTGTACGGCAAGGACGGTTGATGATGTCGATGCGGTGGCATCGTCAAATACTACTATTACAAAAATATAACAATAAAATCCCTCAGATTTCCAATATTTATTAATATTATTATTAATATAAAAACATATACTCTGAATAAAAACATAATCTTATAATTTGTGTAAAAACATTTATATACACAAAAATCATAGTACAAGGTAATAAAAGTCACAAGTAAAATCATATACTTAGTGCTAGTGTCAAGTCGCTGCCGTCTACAAGTGTCACGCAGGACACTACCACACCTTGTCATGATACACCTTCTCCACTGTGTCCTCAGACACCCTTATCTCTGTCTTATGGCACCCATTCCTGTACCATAAAAGACACATTCACTGTGTCACACGACACCTTCTCTGTGCCACATGGCACATGAACTCAATCTCTAGTAAAGCCTGTGCACCGCGTCTTGCCACACAACACCAAATACACAACTCTTAACTTGTGTCGTGCCACCAGATGTCACTACACCCTGAACCTTAAGTGAGTCACCTGACACCAGATCATCTGAAAGCTCTCCAGGTACACACTACTCCTGGTAAACACCAGTGACACTACAACTCAGTGACACTACAACTCAGTGACATTACAACTCAGTGACACTACAACTCAGTGACACTACAACTCAGTGACACTACAACTCAGATACAATTTCAGGTACAGTTTCACAACTACGGGTACAGTTTCAGGTACTACATTGTTGCTGCCGTCTCTATCGCAGGACACGTACACTCTCCAAGGTACAGTACACGCTCCAAGTGCAGGGGAGAGTCTAGGTACACTCTCCAAGTGCAGGGTAGTCTACACTCTCCAATGGAGAGTCTGGTTACACTCTCCAGTGATGTATATGGGAGAGTCGGGCTGACACTCTCCATGAGAGAGTCTGGGTAGCACTCTCCATAGGAGAGTCTGGTTGACACTGTCGGTCCAGCTGGCTCGGCGGTCCAACATTGGATCTGATGGTACTCAGTGGAACCGCCGGCCAGTAGGTAAACTACCTAACAGCCATGTTAGGTAGAAGGCCGTAACAACTACTCTCTTGAGAGATGACATTGAGCTAGGCCTCCTGGTATCCTTTCCAGAAACTAGATAGTGAAGTAGAGGAGTGTCCAGCGCCACCATCCACCTCAGTTGCATCCGATGATGGCGTTGCAAGCCCCCTGTCAATGATTGTAACTCCTGACAGACCCACTGTGATAGTTACTAGTGTGGAAGTGCACAGGCATGAGACCTGGCCTGTCCGCGCTGTAGTCGACGGGATTTCCCGGAAGCTGGCAGTGGGGAACTCAAGCAGTGATGATGAACTGACTCCAGGTCAACGTCCTGGAAAAAAGTCGTGGGCCGCGATTGCGGCTCATAGCAGTGTAGAGTTTGAACAGATGGAGAGTTTCTCGCCTGATGCTGTTCTGGGCAGTGATGGTATTGTAGACCAGAGTATAAATGTGTTGCGAGTCACTACGTGTGATATACACCAGCAATCTTCCAGTGTTTAACCATTAATGTTAATGGTTTGCGAGCACCTCATCGGAAGGATGCCTTTGAACGATGTTTAAGTCACTAAAGTCCTGATGTGTTTATTCAAGAACACAATTATCAGGATGTTAGCGAATTGAGGATACGAGGGTATGATGTTTATTGTGTGAATAGTCTGCGATTGAAAGGTGGAGTGGCAGAATTAATTCGAGAGGGCAGTCCTTTTCGGTTATGCCATTGGGAAGTTGCGTCTGATTGTAGGTTAGTGCGTGTTGACAGGTGGTGGGGAACGACAAGCGTGGGATTTATTAGTGTGTATGGACCTGCGGTGAGTGAAGCGAGTATGAAAAACCAGTTTTTTCAGGATACTCTTGTGTATCATTTCCGGTCACTACCCGTGGTGGCTGTTGTGGGTGGTGGCTGTTGTGGGTGGTGACTGTTGTGGGTGGTGACTGGAATTGTGTGACGCGACGACGGGATGTAGAACCGCGGGGTAGTGGTTTTTATTCCCAGCTTTTGGGTGATATTTTGCAAGCAGTTGGTTTGCACGATGTGGGAGGTGATGTAGTTGGTGGGGTAGATTTCACTTTTGTAAGACAGGGCTATGTGGCGCGAATCGATAGGATTTATGTTGCCCGTGCAGTTGATATACGGAGTGCCCGGACTTGTGATGAACATTTTACCGATCATCGTGCGGTGTTGGTACGTCTCTCTTGGACTGGGTTACCGCAAATAGCACCTCAGTTTTGGAAATTGAATGTTAGTATTTTAAAAGTGGAAGATGTTCATGTATTATTTGGTGGGATGTGGTCTCATCTATGGAACGAAGGTGTAGGCGTTGTAGATATTCTAGAGTGGTGGGACTTAAGAGGTAAACCTGGTATTAAATCCTTTTTTCGGGCAGTGAGTAAAGAAGCGAGACAGTTACGTTATGGGAAGTTACATTATTTACGACAACAATTGCATGCATGTTACGAGCCATGTGCAGAGTACCCAGTAGATACCATTGCCTGACTGACAGAGGAAATATCGGATCTGCAAAATCAGTTGTTCCACGGGGCGCGCATTGCGGCTGGTATTAATGAAGTACTTTGGGGTGATCAGCCATCGGCATATGTCTTACGTGAACAACATCTATGCCGCCGGGCTTTAAATATCGTAAGTTTTATGTTACAAGATGGAGTTGAGTCTTTCCCAATGGGTATGACAATAACGAATACCGATTGTATAAGTCTTTACGCTGATATTGTGTACCGTAATAAGTTTAGTGGTTGTCGAGAACGTTCGGTTGCCATGACGTTGTTCAGTCATGGATATCTTGCCGGTTAACGACGAATGAACAACTGTGTGCTATTGGGCCTATTGGAGCTGATGAGATACGATCTACCCTTCACGATATGAAAACAGGAAAATCGCCGGGATCGGACGGATTACCATGTGAATATTTTTATTTGGAATTCTGGAGAGAGCATCGTGGGTTTTTAATTCGGTTATTAAATAGCATGAAAAATAAGGGTAGATTAAGCAGGTCTCAACGGGAAGGAATAGCAGTCCTTGTCCCCAAAAAAACCGAAAGTACTGATATCCATGATTACAGGGCGATTACTCTGTTAAATACTGATTATAAATTATATGCAAAAATTTTGTGTAATCGCATTAAACCTCTCTTAGAGAAGGTTTTACATCCGAGTCAGGCTGGGATTCCAGGGCGATCGATGTCTTTAGGACAAAAAGAAATTTGTGATTTTGTTCGTGATCATGAAAGTGGACTGGGGGAGGGGGAGGGGTAGGGATAGATTGGAAGGCCGCATTCGATAACGTAGATCATCTCATGTTGAAAATGATACTGGAGCTGCAGGGTTTTGCACGTCCAGTTGTCAGATGGGTAATGTCTTTATACGATGACGCGTGTTTACGTGTCCAGGTGAATGGGATGCTGGGTAAGTCTGTGTCTTTGCAGCATGGGATCCGTCAGGGGCGTCCGTTATCGTCCATTCTGTTTGCCCTATATCAAGATCCATTATATAGGGCGATGGTAAATGGGTGTGGGCAGCATCCATGTACTGGGCAGTGTGGTAGGACCATTCATATCGTTGGCTATGTAGATGATACGACTCTCATGATCTCCGATATCGGTAGTTTGTCTACCGTTGATCGTCTTTTGAACATTTTTAGTGAAGCTATGGGTATGTCATGTAATAAGGATAAGTCTGGGCTTTTACGTTTAGGGTCGTGGCAACGGGGACCTCTGTCCGTAGCGAGCCCCTGGGCTGTGCGTGATTTTTTAAAAATATGTGGGATAATTCATGCGTCTAGTAAAAATTAGGGGCGTGTTCTCAACTCTCAGATGGTGGTTGATAGTGTTATCCGACGTGTAGGAATGCTGAGGTTACATGGGTTAACACTTCATCAGTGGGTTTTGGTTACTAATTCCATCCTATATGCTAAGGTATGGCACGTCGTGCGTGTTTTTCTGTTGTGCCCGAGAGATGAGACTCGTTTGTTAGTTCGCATCTTTCGGTTTATCTGGGGAAGGCGTTGTTGTTGGTTACGCCGCAGTGTGCTTAGTTTAAGTGTTCACAAAGGAGGTTTGGGGTTATTATATTTTCATGGTTCCAGTTTAGCCCTCTTTGTTAAGCATACATATGTGCAATACCTGCATGTGGCAAGCCATCCAGTTAGTGAGACGTACCAATACCTGAGCGAGTGTGTCACAGGACGTGATCATCATAGATGTGTAGATACATTGCATGTACTTACTGTAGTTTCCAACCCGCGAGCGTGTAAGTTACGTATGTTAGTTCAGGCGACTGTAGAAGATGACATGCCACTGGTCTGTGGTCAGTTTCCGTTGTATGCTTGGGCGGAGATTTGGAACCGGCTGGTTGATCTTCCTTTGCGTCCCATAGTCCGTGATACAATGTATAAATTCTTTCATAACATCTTGCCGTCGGGTTCGGTTCTGTGTACGCGGCAGTTACGTGATTTGCCGTTTTGTAAAGATTGTGGGTATGAAGAAACAGTGTTTCATGCAATTGATTTTTGTGAATGTTTAGAAGCCGTGCGATGTTGGTTTGGTAGAATTATTAGGTGGGTGGGTGGAGGGGGGTTGTCGACTTTACGTGTCCTTAGTCTAGACGTGGGGGAGGTGCCGGACGAGGTCGCACGGGCTCTGGGAGTGTTAGTTTCGGATTTTATTCATGTCATGGGTACTCAGGACAGTGGGATCAATTGAGCAAGTTCACGGTATTATCGCGGTTATGTTTCACACGAAGTGTAGGAATCATCTATTGTTTGGGAATCCCGTATACGTACCGTAACTTCCGTGTGGCAGATTTATGGCATTTGTACGATATCAAGACGTAAAAGGACTGGACTGTCATGTGTAATTTGTGTGTGCGTTTTGTGAGAGAATAGTGTGAGTGGTTGCGATTAGGTAGGGGTGAGGGTATTGGATGATATAATACAATTGTGTCCAGCTTCTAAGTCGATTGCCGTCTCCACAGTGTCTTAATATAGATACCCCTTTGAAGGGCTTGTATGGTGGGTTACTATATTTGTGCAGGTATATTGTACTCTGTGTTCTTTATCTCCCGTGTATGTGTTGTCTAAAGTGTCATTAGTGTGAAACGTTGTACAGATCTTCAACATATTCTGTGAAATGGTGTGTCTGCGTGCGTGACTGATAGTTTTAGCGTGGCTGTTAGGAGTTTTAATATATGTTATTATTGTGAGGGTTACTTCTGTCAGAGTCCGGACAGGGACTCGGTAGCTGTGTTTCAGTACCATTGTAATGTCTGTTCCTATAGTCTGAAGTTTAACTAGTATTTGGACATACGTGTGGACCTACTTTAACTCATGCGGAACATGTATTGTGTTATTTTTGTGCGGGCGGATGTGGTTTCATGGGTTTCATGGAAGGTTGTATCAGTTTACGCATTGTTTTGATTAGATAAGTTAATTACCAGTGTGTGTTTTGAGTCATTATCTTGTTCTTGACAAGAATTGTGTTTATTATATTGTCTATCAGTATTGTAATGTTTTTCTAATAAAAAAAATATAATCACAGCTGTGTAGACAGTCTGACTGTCTGCATAGACAGCCCATGCTGTCTGCCAGCTGAGTTCATATTTCGTGCCATGCTAGTTTCCATAGTTTCCGTTAGAGGGCAAGCCTGTAGGCATACCCATGTGAGTCTGCCTCACCCCTGCCTCCCTCTCACTTGGCGCCCAAACTTCAGTCAGTCAACAGGCCTAACTCCTCTCTCCCTCGCAAGGCGCATGGCCCTGGGCCATGGCCACAGACACGCAGCCTGTTACTGGCACCTTTATTACAAATAAAGTAAGAAGCCTCCGAAGCCTTATCATTGCATTCCCACGCCTCCAAAACGCCAAATAACATATCGTTATAAATGGTGACAGCGGTGCCTCGGCAGCAGTTGTGTTTGCCCGCGAGGGAAGGAAGAGGAATGAAGTTATTTACCACTTCATCACTCTACACAAGAAGCATCCGTCTCTCAACGAGTTATCCTGATGTCGTGTCTGCAAATCTCAGCATCCAGACACAGGTACAAGCAGGATTCAGGCCGAAATTTGCTGAATTCTCCGAGAAATGACGTCACTGACTACGCACAGCGTCCCATGCTGTTTCTGTCATGTGCTCAGCCTTGCCAGCTTGGTCTGTTGTTGTTCAGCTCAGCACAATTATTTCAGCAAATCAGAGGTGAGGTAGTGGTGATTTCAGTGTCTAGTGTGAGTGTTCCTCTCCGAGTTTGTGGGTAGGTGGGGATGGCTGGGTCCCTCGCCTCTCACCCAAACACTCACGCGCCGACTCTCACCACTCACTGCCCACTTCCTCTATGCTGTTTTCTGTGAATTTCCTTGTGAATTCTTGCCAGAGCTGTGTTTCCGAGTGTCCGAGGCCACTCGAAGCCACGTGTGACCAAGCCACGTGATCAGCACGCCATGTAGGTAAGCCAGATCTCAAGCCACGCTGTGGTCTGCGCCCACATCAACCCATGACATCACCACCATGCTGCTGACGTCACGGTGCTGCCGACTCCACGACGTCACTCCACTGATGTCACTTCGCTATATCACCCCATGACATCCATCATGTCACTCCAGAACGTCACCTCGCGACGTCACCCACGATGTTGCCTGATGTTCCTCGCAACGTCTGCTGACGTCACTCGCGATGTCACGCCTGATATCACCCATATGATGTCCCAAGTGCTGTAGTTTTCACAGTGAGCATTTTATTTTCATTATTTGTCGAGAAGTTTGAGAGAAGATATAAGTCGAGTGTTCATTATTATTTCTCTCAGTCAGTGTTCTCACATGTTCGAGTATTGCTTAGTGACGATTTTTATACAGAAAAGCGTCTGTAAGCTATGTTGTACCACATGTGCAGTATGTGTGCAGTTTTCTCGTGTGTCCTATGTAGCACCTGTGTGTTACTTTGTCACCCGGTGTGACCAGCGCTCCGCGCGCTTGACAGCTGACATTTGTCAGTCCAGGCATCAGTTAAAAGCATTCGAGCGCCTTGTACAGAAAGCTCTTATTGTTCGCCGCTCATAGATGCCTTTGCTGAATCGTACCCATCGAGACCGTTCCACTTCACCTCCAGACCGTCAGTCAAGTTATTGCAGATGACCAGTCTGGGGACGCTTATACTGCCATCTGCTGCAACTTCTACTGTCGAGAGATGACACTCGCCAAGCCGCAGTTAAGCCTGTCGGCAGGCGACTGTCAGCATCGTGTCACAGCTTCAGTGAGCAGCCTGCACACAGATGATGTCACTTTGACTGCTAACCCACTCACTGCAGTAAGATGTATGCTGTTACGACCTCCAGATGTTTCGCCGAGTCGTCCCTGTCACGACTCACTCCACACTCGCCAGCAGCGACAGCTCCAGCGACAGTACCAGTCGAGGAATATCCTCCTGAGTCACTTGCCAGTCCTGTCCTGTTGTGACTACTGACGACACTGCTTCACCTCCCAGAGGAGACCATAACCTGTTACGTCACAGCTCAGCGGCAGCTATGTCTCCCGTGTTGCAGTATGTATTCAGATGCAGGAAGGCGTACAGTGCTGCATCGACGCTTATTGCCTTAGACCACGAAGCACACCGTTTTTTTCTTCCCTCTCTGGAGGAAGTTGTTTTTCCTATGTCCATATGTTTATGTGTATATGTATTTTTCTTTCGTGTTCTGTGACCTGTTCTTGCAAGAGAGAGACCGATTTTTTTTACTGCCATTCATGGTCGGGACGACCATGGGTGCGTGACCGAGCGATGTAGACAGCCTGACTGTCTGCATAGACAGCCCATGCTGTCTGCCAGCTGAGTTCATATTTCGTGCCATGCTAGTTTCCATAGTTTCTGCCAGAGGACAAGCCTGTAGGCATACCCATGTGAGTCTGCCTCACCCCTGCCTCTCTCTCACTTGGTGCCCAAACTTCAGTCAGTCAACAGACACGCCGCCTGTTACTCGCACCTTTATTACAAATAAAGTAAGAAGCCTCCAAAGCCTTATCATTGCATTCCCACGCCTCCAAAACGCCAAATAACATATCGTTATTGCTGTGCGAACAATCCTTCTTGAAGTCTCTACTACCACCCCGCCCAAGAGCATCCTCTTGGGAGCACCACTGGGTCATCAGGCTATCGACACAGTCCTCAAGGACAAACTGAATGACCTGAAGAGAATGGAGAGAATAATGCCCGCAATGCACAGCATATTAGGGGCTTTTGGCATGTACATCTCATTTATACCTATATCATTGTACCATGTCTAAATAAATATTATTATTATTATTATTATTATTATTATTATTATTATTATTATTATTATTATAAGGAATCTTGATGCCCTGTATCTCCTCTCAAGGTGTCTTACTCTGCCAAGTCTCACCCTTCCCCTGAGGTGCGTACCCTTTAAAAAGGCACTGAATCTGTCTCTGGAAGATCAGCAATGGGATAAAGCAACTCTCCCAGTGCGACTGCGAGGTATAGGGGTGCGCAAGGCAACGGAGGATGCTTTACCTGCATTTCTGTCCTCGTGCATGACTTCCAGTGGACTAATCAAGGATATTGTCCCCGAACGCTTGAGAGGTGTTGTAGGAGCTCAAGACCCCAGGTTCTTTGAAGCAGCCAGGCTGTGGGACACCCTTGGAGACTCCTCCAGCAGACCAGCTCTGCCCAAAGAACACAAACAGTCCCACTGAGACAAACCAATCATGCAAAAAATTGCCAACACAATGGTCAACAACGCTTCAGGAAAGGACAAAGCTCGTCTCCCAGCGGTGAAGGCACCACATTCAGGAGATTTCCTTTTAGTCGTTCCCAACTCCTCCCTGGGCACCCGACTCGACCCACAGGCCATTCAGATTGATGTTGATTTTTGCCTAGCCGCCCCCATACTCTCTGAACATAGGTGTATTTGCGGCAGGGCTTGGGCTGATCAATTCGGACTTCATGGTCTCGTGTCATACATCAGAGGAAAATTATGCTAGACATGAGGAGGTCAACGACATCATAAAGAGAATTCTCGCCACAGCCCATTGCCCAGCTTAACGGGAACCTCAGGTATGGAAGTTCGACGAAAGTCAAAAGCATCCAGATGGAGCCACTATGCTACCCTGGAAGGATGGTAAGCAGATTGCCTGGGACTACACCTGTGCTGCCACGTTGGCAGACACCTACTTGCCATACTCTGAAGTTGAAAGGGTTGGAGCCGCCAGTTACAGGGAGACCCAGAAGATCAGCAAATATGACGGCCTGCCCAGTTGCTATAACTTCTTCCAGTAAGGTCGAAGACCCTTGGAACATGGGGCAAGTGTGCTCTAAAGTTCCTCGAAGAGCTGGGAGAAAAACTCATCACACAAACCAAGGATCACAGAGCGTGCGTGTACTTACTTAATTGTGGTTACAGGGGTCGATTCATACCTCCTGGCCCCACGTGTGTTAATGTGTACTCACCTAATTGTGGTTGCAGGGGTCGAGACTCAGCTCCTGGCCCCGCCTCTTCGCTGTCTGCTACTGGGTCTCTGCTCTCCCTGCTCCATGAGCTTTATCATACCTTGTCTTAAAACTATGTATGGTTCCTGCCTCCACTATATCTTTCTCTAGACTATTCCACTTCCTGACTACTCTGTGGCTGAAGAAATGCTTCCTAACATCCCTTTGACTCATCTGAGTCTTCAGCTTCCAGTTGTGTCCCCTTGTTTCTGTGTTCCCTCTCTGGAACATCCTGTCACTGTCTACCTTGTCGATTCCCCGCAGTATTGTGTATGTCGTTATCATGTCTCCTCTGACCCTTCTTTCCTCCAGTGTTGTTAGTCATATTTCCCTCAACCTTTCTTCATAGGACAGACCCCTGAGTTGTGGAACTATCTTTGTCGCAAACCTTTGCACTTTCTCTAGTTTCTTTACGTGCTTGACCAGGTGTGGGTTCCAGACTGGTGCTGCATATTCTAGTATGGGCCTGACGTACACGGTGTACAGTGTCTTGAACGATTCCTTGTTTAGGTCACGGAACGCTAATCTTAGGTTTGCCAGTCGCCCATATGCTGCCGCAGTTATCTGGTTGATGTGTGTCTCCGGAGACGTGCTTGGCGTTATACTCACCCCAAGGTCTTTTTCCTTTGCCGAGGTTTGTAGCCTTTGTCCACCTAGCCTGTACACTGTCAGCGGTCTTCTTTGCCCTTCTCCGATCTTCATGACTTTGCATTTGGTGGGATTGAATTCGAGAAGCCAGTTGCTAGACCAGACGTCGAGCTTGTCCAGGTCTGTTTGAAGTCCTGCTTGGTCCTCTTCCGATGTGATTCTCCTCATTAATTTCACATCATCTGCGAACAGAGACACTTCTGAGTCTGTTCCATCCGTCATGTCGTTTACATATACCAAGAATAACACTGGTCCTAGGACTGGCCCCTGCGGTACGCCGCTCGTCACAGGCGCCCACTATGATACCTCATCACGCACCATGACCCGTTGTTGCCTCCCTGTGAGGTATTCCCTGATCCATTCCAGTGCCCTTCCTGTTATACATGCTTGTTCTTCCAACTTCTTTACTAATCTCATGTGAGAAACTGTGTCGAAGGCCTTCCTTCAGTCCAGGAAAATGCAATCAACCCACCCTTCTCTCTCTTGCCTTACCTCTGTTACTTTATCATAGAACTCTAGGAGGTTTGTTACACAGGATTTGCCTTCCCGGAATCCGTGCTGTCTTGTGTTTTTTATCCTTTTCAGCTCGAGGTGCTCCACCATTCTTTTCCTGATGATTTTCTCCAGGACTTTGCACACTATACATGTAAGTGACACCGGTCTATAGTTTAGTGCCTCTTTTCTGTCTCCTTTTTTAAAGATGGGGACTACGTTGGCCTTCTTCCATACCTCAGGTATCTGCCCATTTTCAAGGAATGTGTTAAATATTATGGTAAGTGGCACACTCAGTACCTCAGCTCCTTCCCGAACAACCAACGGGGAGATATTGTCCGGACCCATCTCCTTTGAGGTATCAAGGTCACTGAGTAACTGCTTCACCTCCTCCTCAGTTGTGTGTATGCCCTCTAGTGTGTGTGTGTGTGTGCGTGTGTGTGTGTGTGTGTGTGTGTGTGTGTGTGTGTGTGTGTGTGTGTCTGTGTTTTGTGTGTGTGTGGGGGGCAGGCTGGGTGTTATGGTGGGTTTGATGTGAGTGGCGCGTGTGGGTTTG
>WNWK01031975.1:0-22271 GCA_009830355.1 Cherax destructor
ATAATGAGATAAAAAAAACTGAAACTGTAATTTTTTATTAAAACAGCGACTTTGCAGTGTTTTTTCATGTACTTTTTATAGTTGTATTTGCGATTTCTTGATCTCATTTGATAGAATGGAAGATATATTACAGATATAGAGATGATTTTGATTGGTTTTATTATTGGAAATGGCTTGAGACTGAGCTCAAAGTAGCGGAAATGTTAAATTTTTGCCAATGTTCAAGAGTAAACAAATGACCTCACACGTCAGCCAGCTGGTGGGTAATATACGTTCACAAATGTGGTGATATTATTTGTACAATTATTACAATATTGCATAACAGTAAATCTTCCATTTTTTGGTTTGAATAAAAATTCATTATGTGAATAAAAAATAAAAATGTAAGTTTAGTGCCAGGAATGCCTGCATTGTTTATTCTGCACCCTATTTTGAAATTGGAATATTTTGAACTTGAGTTAAATTGGTTAAATTACCAATTTCCAATCACTTTATTTTGTAGTTGAAACAGTTGACTGGGTGATTTCTTGTGCTCAATCGATAGAATAAAAGTAATACAAGTGAAATAGCAAAGAATTTGGTCGACTGGAATAATGCAATTGGCCTAAAATGGGAGTCAAAGTTGGCAAAATCACCGATGCGTAAATATCACTGACGCATCAAATTTTCAATCAAATTTCGTACTTTTTGTTTTATTACCTTCAAAAAAAGGTTCTCTACAATTTCATAAGAAAAAATAAGAATTTTTTTTTTTTAAATTCTTGGACACTGGCACCCCTTCAAAAATGGCCTTGGACCCTGAAAGGGTTAAGTGTGACTGTGAAATAACCTACCATGGGTCCCAAGAAAGTTCCTAGTGGTACCCCTGTGCTGAAGAAAGTGAGAAACACCATAGACATGAAGAAGGAAATAATACAAAAATACGAGAGTGGTGTGCGAATTTCTGAGCTTGCCAGGATATATGGCAAAAACAGGTCAACTATCGCTCCTATCCTGGCTAAGAAGGAACAAATCAAGGAAGCTGATGTTGCAAAAGGTGTTAATATGCTAGCCAAAAATAGACCACAAATAATTGAAGAGGTTGAAAAATTGTTGCTGGTGTGGATCAAGGATAAAGAGGTAGCGGGTGATAGTGTGTCAGAGACAATCATTTGTGAAAAGGCAAGGAAGTTGCATGCCGATCTTGCAAAGAAAATGCCTGCAACCAGTGCTGATTGTAGTGTTAGTGATTTTAAGGCCAGCAAAGGCTGGTTTGAGAGATTTAAGAAGCGTAGTGGCATACACAATGTGGTAAGGCATGGTGAGGCTGCCAGTTCAGACAAACATGCTGTTGAGGAATGTACTCCTACGATAAAGTGTACTGTAAATGTTGCTATACTTAGCATGTAGATGCATCCACGATTATCTAGCCATCCCAATAATCGATGGTTGATGCCGACGTTCACATTCCCCACAGGGCTGTATGGTAAAAAACATACACGTGATTATAATATATTGCCCCAAAGGAGCGTATGTTAATATCGTCAGTCATTAACCTAAGACTGAGATAACACTCACGTGTTTGGACTTAAAAGTCCACGCATAACCGCCGTCAATAGGTAAATTTTGATGCTCCTGACATACAAGAACTGCGCAGTTCCCTGCCTGGCAAGAACATAAAAACATACCTTGCTCGTGTAACGTGAGCGATGGTGTTGACTCCACCATATACAGCGGAAATGCTGTCTTGATTTGTAGAATGCCGCTGATGAGTTACCATCTTGGTTTCGATGGAGTTCTCTGGCGATTGTCTCTACGTTTGTCTTTTAGCAGTAATAAGAAGCTGCGCACACTTCTGAATATACTGCGATTTTAAACACTAAACGCGCTGGAACAGAGTTCTTATCTTATTTCCTGACGTTAGTGGAGATTAAATTAGCGCACCGATGTCCACGACTAATGTCTTTGTTTGGTTAAACCCTTCATCGCAGTATGACCCCTTCGGAGACCGAGTTCAATCTACTCCTCGTGCTGCCTCGTGCTTCAGCGGGGCTTGGCATCGTTGACATCAGTACAATTTCAACAATTGCTACATGCTGCTACAAGTGGCAATTAAAATGCTTGTGTTCTCTAAATACTTCGATCACTGGAGCACATGATTGTAATGTTCAAGTGTAGAAACTAATACAGCAGTTTCCTGTAATTTTCCTGTTACTGCAAAGAGTTACATTTATCTCAAATGTCTATTGACTCACATATACTCGTTGCTACTTGGTCAGACAACACGTGACACACTGTGGTCAGTTCATCTGGTATGAGTTAATTTGTTTTCGCAGCCAGACACGCCTCGTCTGGCCCTTTGTAAGGGCGGAAAGGGTAGGGCCCTTAAAAAGGGTAGAAAGGGCGGATACCCCCCCTCTTTTGGAGAATTTTCTCCACACTGCGGGGCAGCGAAGGTTTACTGAAAGTGAACTACTCATCGCTTAACATTAATTTGATTTTCTCACTCGCCATCACTGCTGCTTGTCTTTTCTGAACAGCTTCAGTCTGTGTGGTTTCTGGAGAATCACTAATTTTATTTTTGTTTTCAACACTGTGTAATTCTAACGGCACTAATTTATCTATTGTCCACTTATTCACTACACCTTTGCTCAAAACATCAACTGTCCTGATTATTCCATTTGCATCAGGATATATGGTCACAATTTTTCCAAGAGGCCAATGGGACCTCAGACCATCATTGTTAATAATCACTATGTCACCAGGTCTTAAGGACTTATAATTTTCTGGAACACCAACTCCATAGAAGTGTTCTCTCAATGAGGTGAGATAGTCTTCTCGCCAAATTTTCTCCCAGCGTTCAATCACTTTATTAAGGTGTTTGAATTTACGTCTGAGTTGCTCAGGTTCAAAATGAGTAGGATCCTCTATGATTTCTTTATCATTCATGGGAGGAACAGGTTCGAGCCTTCTGCCATGTAGTAAATGAGATGGACTTAACACTTCTAATTTGTCCAGATCATCGGTAACATACATTAACCCTTAAACTGTCCAAACGTAGATCTACGTTTTTGTGGGCAGTGCTCTGACCTTGATTTTCTCCATAAGAAAGCATGTAAAAAAAAAGTAAATATACGTGTGCGTGCGTAGCACTCTGACCTTGATATTCTCAATAAGAAAGTATGTAAAAAAACGTAGATCTACGTTTGGAGTGCTACGCAAGCAAACATGGATCTATGTTTGGACAGTTTAAGGGTTAAAGGTCTGTTGTTGACTCTATTTTCTATTTCAGTTACGACTGTACGAAATTCTTCTAAGTCGATTCTCTGACGATGAAGAGTCTTCCTTAAACAACGTTTTACAATGCCTATCATTCTTTCGTAAAATCCGCCGTGCCATGGGGATTTAGGAGGAATGAATCTCCAACGACAATTGTGTTGATTCAGCATCTGTTGTACTTCTGGCTGCTCAAAAATCTTGTGTATGTAAGCAGCACCAGCAACAAAATTCGTTGCATTGTCTGATATCATCAGCCTGGGACATGCCCTTCTGGCTACAAACCTTCTAAATAATTTGATAAAGGTTTCAGCAGACATATCAGTGGCTACTTCTAGATGTACTGCTCTAGTCGTAGCACAGGTGAACAAACAGATGTACACCTTGATAGGAATTTTGTCAACTGTTTTAGTTAAAATTATTGGTCCAGTGTAATCTACACCTGTCACCTCAAATGGAGTGACATGACATACTCTTTCAGAAGAATATGGAGGTGGACCTGGATACTGACATACTCTCATATCATAATGACGACAAGTAATACAGTCCCTTATTTGTTTCTTCACACTTTGTCGACCTTGAGGTATCCAGTAGGATTGACGTATATGACAAAGAGTGTCAGCTACACCACCATGTAACACGTTACTGTGGGCATTCTGAATAATCAGTCTTGTTAGCCAATGATTCTTGGGGATCAATACTGGATGTATTGTTTCCTTAGGTAGTGAAGAATTATGAATTCTTGCTCGACATCTTAGAATTTTTCCTGAGTCGAGATAAAGTCCTAAAGAATTAATCATATCAGGTTTCTTGGGAGATTTATCCTGAGTTTCCAGAAATCTATACTCTGTAGAGAAAACATCTTTCTGTATTAACTTTATCCAGTATTTAATGGGTTCAAGTAATTCATAATTAGGTTTCATCCCTTTAATGAATTTAAAGACAAGAGCTGTAACTCTTAATAGTTTACCCAAAGATGAGTATTTAGATCCATCAATGACTATTTCTTTTGTGTCTGCAGTATTTAAACAGATTATTTCTGCTGTGTTCAAACAGACTGTTTCTTCTGGCATAATGTAAGCCTTTTGCTTTGGCCAGTTATTTTCATTAGAGAGCCAGTTAGGTCCGTGGAGCCATAATTTATTATCCACAAAGTTCTTGAGTGGGACACCACGTGACAACATGTCAGCTGGGTTCTCTTGTGTAGAGACGTGGAGAAAGACATAGTCTCTCTGCATCTCTCTTATTTCTGCTACTCTATTCTGTACATAGACCAACTTACTCTTATTATTTCTTAACCACTGGAGAACTGCTTCATTGTCACTCCAGATCACAGTTTTTTCAATAGTGAGATGATCAAGTACTTTGTTGAGATAGACAGCTAATTTTGTACCTACATAGAGTGCTGTCAGTTCCAATGGTGGTACTGTTCTGACCTTCAAGGGTGCAACCCTCGCCTTTGAAGTAATTAAAGTACTTCCTTCAGCGTTACTCATGTAAGCTACAGCGCCATAACCTCTGATTGACGCATCACAGAACACATGTAATGTGTACTTGTTTCCCTCTTGACCTATTTGTCTGGGAAATTTAATTTGATGAAGTTGTTTAAACTCCTTGGATATTTCATCCCATTCTTGACTCATTTCTTGAGGCAAGTTCTCATCCCAACTTATTTTGAGCTTCCATGCATCTTGCACAAGCATTTTACCTTTTATGGTAATTGGTGAGACGAGTCCTAGAGGATCAAAACATTGTGATACCTCTGACAGTAAACTACGTTTAGTGAGTGTACTGCTTGATTTATTGGTTATCCTTTTGAGACTCAAAGTGTCTTCCTGTGTATTCCAATTAAGTCCAAGCATGTTGTTGCATTCAGGAATTTCAGCTTCAGGGAAATCTTCTTTGATAAGTTCCCTTAATTGATTTGAATTAGTATTCCACATCCTTAGAGGCATATTTGCTTCTTTCTTCTCCTTGTTAGCTTCTCTGTATAAGGATTTCAAATCTTCCTCTTTATTCACAGTACCTTGAAGATTGTCCACATAGAAACTTTTCTTTAAGATTTCTTTGAAGGGACTTTCAGATTTTTTTCAAATGTGTGTTTAGAGTAGCTTCTAGTAAGAATGGAGAGGATGTTGCACCAAATAATACTGACTTGAAACGATAAGTTTTCACAGGACTTTGAGGATCATGTGGATTTTCTGGCCACAAGAATCGAGTATAATCTCTATCTATTTCTTGTAGTCCTACTCTTAAGAAAGCTTTGGAAATATCAGCCGTGTAGGCATATGGATTTGTGCGAAATTTCATAAGCACGTCTTCAAGCTTCTCAGTTAGTGAGGGTCCGGTCATCAGACAGTCATTAAGGCTTGCTACATCTTTATTTGCACGTGAGCTGCAATTGTATACAACACGTAGTGGAGTGGTTTCAGAATTTTTCCTGACTCTGTGGTGCGGTAGATAATGAGCATCTGTCTTAACTTATCTTCGACTATTTCCTCAATGAATTTATTGTCTAACTGTTCTTGTATGATATTATCATAGACAGTCAGCAGCTCTGGATTCTTCCTGAGCTCATGTATTTGTGCTTTCATTTGTCCGAAAGCCATGCGATGTGGTGGATTTAATTTCCATGGTAACCTAACCCAATACTGTCCATCTTCATATTTGACAGTGTCCAAATATTGGTTATAAGTCTCAGACTCCTGTGGGCTTGGTTTATTTACATCAATAACTATCGCATCTAAATCCCACAACTTATCAACTGGTTCATTCATTTCTTCCAGTAATGATAATTTTTGCTGTGGTACATGATCAGCAGTTATTCTTGTAACTAGTACATTTTCTACTGAATCAATTTCAGCTTCTTTCCCGCTTTGAGAGGGAATTGGACCACATATCATATGGCCCCCAGCTGTTTTCAGCAAGTGAACATCATGTTTACTTACTATATTTTCCACAAAACAGTGATAGTAATCACTTCCAATGATTAAATCAATTGGACTAATTGTGTCCGTCTGTATGTCAGGACAGGCTAACTTGACCTTGGCCGCCTTCAGTGCTGCAACTGTATCTCTTAATCCCCAGATCTGCACTGATTTAGGCAAATCATTGACTACCACAGCTTCTACTGTCTTTTTCCTGTTTCCTAGACCAACAGTGAATCTGGCTAGGTCATATTTCTGCTTACCAGAACTTTGGAAAAATCCAGCTATTTCTAACTTTATTTTGGCATGGGGTTGCTTATTCAGTTTTTGCAACACTGTTCGTCTTATGAAAGACCTTTGTGAGCCTTGATCAAATAATGTTAGTACATTGGTTTTGTGTAATTTATGGGATAACTCTACTCGAGCTATTGGGAGAGCAGTCGATTTAGACTTATCTCTCACATTTAATGCTGCTGTTTGTTGACTTCCTGACTCTGTGAAAGTCGGTTGTTCAGCATAAGTGCTTGGGCATAATGTGATATGATGCATTCCCTTGCATTTAAAACACTTCTTCAGTGAGCATTTACCTCCCTTGTGTACACCTAAACATTTAGTGCACCTTTTCAGCTGTTGAGCACGTTGTTTCTGTGCCTCCATTGTTGTGTATTGAATGCAATACTGTGCCCAATGTGTTTCATCACAAAGTACACATTTTGGAGTACGTTTATGTGTGACAGTCTGTTTCCTGTCTGTTGTGTTCACAGCTTGATAAGTGCCTACATGGGATTTCCCATTATGTGGTTTAGTGGGAGTAGGTACACTCTTTTTGTACTGAGTTGAAGGTTTATTATCCACAACAGGATTGGTGGATTTCTCATCTTGTCTCGTTGCTTGCATGCATGAGACTATTGTTTGTAAACCATTGCTAATTTCTTCACAAGTGAAATAGTGTTTATTGAACATAATATTTAAACGTTCAATGGTTTGTGTTGACAGTTTATCTTGTATAATACCACTGATAAACCAATCACATTGCCTTAGGTTATATTTAACTTCTAGAGTTCTAAGACTATTGTCTAATGTGATTCTAAATGACTGTAAGTCTGAAAGACAATGTTTGGGTGGTTTCAAGCTTGATATTAAGACTGCATGTCTAACCCTGGCTTTGTCAGCATCAAGATAATTATCTGCTAAGACACGTAAGGCTAGAGCATAATTGCCTTTGACCACCGGAAATGATTTAATCAGTTCATAGGGTTCACCTTTCACGAGATATCTGAGATAATTGAACTTAGCTATCTAATCTATGTCAGTACGTGAATTCACTAAAGAATGAAACCCACTGATAAACTCTTCATAATCGTTACCTTCAAAAATAGGCATAGCCAATTTAGGAAGACTTGGTAAGCCAACACCAGGTGTTGGGACAGGTGTCTGACCACTAGTTGTAGGTCTCTGTGACAAAGTTTTGAGGCAGATAGCCTGTATTCCTGTCCACCTTAATTGTTGTTCACTAAAGGTATCCAAGACACTTTTAATTTCTTCCTCTGATGGGTTGGTATCTAGAAATTCCTTTTCATAATTCTCATAGCCTGAATTAATGATTTCCAGACGTTTATTAAATAATTCATGTTTTATTTCCAACTGATCATAGTCTACATTTGTGTCTTGGGTTAAACCTATACAGACTGAAATTAATTGCTCTAATTGAGTAATTTTCGTCTGTAAAGTTTTGAATTTTTTGGTTAATGACGACATTTTGCTAGTATAATGACTAACAACACACTTAGAGTGTTTAAAAACTCCAGCTGAGTTTGTTTTGACTGTGTCAGCACACTGCTGACCCACTAATCGTGTCTCTCAAGGTCAGTGGCCTTGAGGGTGCAGAGTACATATGGACGAACCAATATCGAGTGTTTGTCCTGAATTGCTGTCTCAGCTAAACCACTGAGTCTCAGCACTGACGTCACTTCACACATTAAAATATTACACTGTATATACATTACACATATATATTCAATGTTTATATACATATGTCAAATGTTACAATGAAAGTTTAAACTTAATATAACTTCCTATATTATATAAGAGACAAATATAATACACAGTTTCTTCTCTTAATTTGTGTGTATAAAAATTATAAACACTGTGTGTATATATAACTCTGTGTATACATAAACAGTGTGTATACGTATACACATTCAGACCAGCTGTGCACCAGTCTGCTTCTTGCTGACTTAAGCAAAATTGGAAGTTAGCTCCTCGCAGAGTTGGGTGAGTGGTGGAGTCCCCCCCAGCTGTACTGTCCCCCAACCTTGGGTGAGAGCTTGCCGGATCGCGTTTTCTATTCCTCGCTAGAGCTTCCCATGCTCTTTGAATGAGAGTAGGGACTCATATATTCTGGTTTCTTTTGTAAAAACACTAGTTTTACAGCTTTTCTCGAAGGACCTTGGATCGTAGATACTTATACACTGGAGTATAAATCTTTGGACCACCATGTGGCTACTCTCCCAGTTCGAATACGATCAAACTTCCGGTTCGTAAGAACCAAAATTGTGGAGGAATGTACTCCTACGATAAAGTGTACTGTAAATGTTGCTATACAGTGGACCCCCGAGTTTCGTAAAAACTTCACTCCTGAAGTCTGCTCAAGTGCCATTACCGAACGAATTTTCTCCCTTAAGGAAAAATTTCACGTAGGTTAGTCTATTTCAGACCCCCAAAAATACTTTTCAACAAGCACTTACAATATTATACTTACATAAATGTACGATATCCGGGGTTTACGAAACTCGGGGGTCCACTGTACTTAGGTTGTAGATGCATCCACGATTATCCAGCCATCCCAATAATCGATGGTTGATGCCAATAATCGATGGTTGATGCCGACGTTCACATTCCCCACAGGGCTGTATGGTAAAAAACATACACGTGATTATAATATATTGCCCCAAAGGAGCATATGTTCATATCGTCAGTCATTAACCTAAGACTGAGATAACACTCACGTGTTTGGACTTAAAAGTCCACGCATAACCGCCGTCAATGGGTAAATTTTGATGCTCCTGACATACAAGAACTGCGCAGTTCCCTGCCTGGCAAGAACATAAAAACATACCTTGCTCGTGTAACGTGAGCGATGGTGTTGACTCCACCATATACGGCGGAAATGCTGTCTTGATTTGTAGAATGCCGCTGATGAGTCACCGTCTTGGTTTCGATGGAGTTCTCTCGCGATTGTCTCTACGTTTGTCTTTTAGCAGTAATAAGAAGCTGCACACACTTCTGAATATACCGCGATTTTAAACACTAAACGCGCTGGAACAGAGTTCTTATCTTATTTCCCGACGTTAGTGGAGATTAAATTAGCACACCAACGTCCACGACTAATGTCTTTGTTAGGTTAAACCCTTCATCGCAGTATGACCCCTTCGGAGGCCGAGTTCAATCTACCCCTCGTGCTGCCTCGTGCTTCAGCGGGGCTTAGCATCGTTGACATCAGCACAATTTCAACAATTGCTACATGCTGCTACAAGTGGCAATTAAAATGCTTGTGTTCTCTAAATACTTCGATCACTGGAGCACATGATTGTAATGTTCAAGTGTAGAAACTAATACAGCAGTTTCCTGTAATTTTCCTGTTATGAGAAAGAGTTACATTTATCTCAAATGTCTATTGACTCACATATACTCGTTGCTACTTGGTCAGACAACACGTGACACACTGTGGTCAGTTCATCTGGTATGAGTTAATTTGTTTTCGCAGCTAGACACGCCTCGTCGGGCCCTTTCTAAGGGCGGAAAGGGTAGGGCCCTTAAAAAGGGTAGAAAGGGCAGATACCCCCCCTTTTTTTGGAGAATTTTCTCCACACATGCGGCTGAAAAATTCATTACTAAATTTCAGGACTACATAAAGACTGAAAATTCGAAAGCCGAACAAGTGTTCAATTGTGACGAAACAGGCCTGTTTTGGAAGAAAATGCCCTACAGGACCTACATTACTCAGGAGGAAAAGGCACTGCCAGGACACAAGCCTATGAAAGACAGGCTATCTCTCATGTTGTGTAGTAATGCTAGTGGGGATTTTATATTGAAGCCTTTACTGGTGTATCACTCAGAAAATCCCAGAGTGTTCAAGAAACACAATGTCGTCAAAAATAGATTGTGTGTCTTGTGAAGAGCTAGTCAAAAAGCATGGGTCACAAAGCAACTTTTCAGTGAGTGGATCCATGAAGTGTTTGGCCCCAGTGTGAAAAAATACCTAAAGGAAAAGGAATTGGACCCCAAGTGCCTCCTGTTACTGGACAATGCTTCTGCACATCCTCAAAAATTGGAAGACCTACTGTGTGACGACTTCAGATTTATAAAAGTGAAGTTCTTGCCTCCTAATACCACTCCTCTCCTCCAGCCCATGGACCAGTAGGTCATATCCAACTTCAAAAAAAATACACAAAAGCAGTGTTTGAAAAGTGCTTTGAAGTGACCGCGGACACTGAATTGACCCCTAGAGAGTTATGTAAGAATCACTTCAATATCTACAACTGCTGTGGAAAATATTGGGTATTTTCCGAAAGTTATATTCGATAAACTTTCCAATATGAATAGATATCAATTATGTGTTGCTGATGGCTTAACATTAACTGAAAAGAACCAACGAATTACCACGCATGCGCCAGATGCCTCGTCAAGTGGGCATAGGCAGAGGTGGAGGCTGGGCAGAGAGGCAGTTGTCGCGTGGGCATAGCCTTAAAAGGCTGGAATTCTGGCTCAGTATGGAGCCAGTTATTTGGCGAATTCGCTGGCTAAATATGGTTGTTGACTTCCCTTCGCAATAGGAAGTGTCGTAATCGTCTTCAAGTGTATACTGAGGGACATTAAGTCCAGGAATCACTGTAATCGGGTGGTAAATTGAGAAATAGTGGGTGACGCCGTTAGGCCTAGCCATATTAACCATAATATAATAATAATAATAATATTTTTATTTGGACATGATACAAAGAATTACATTTGGTTATTGAGATTACATGAGGTGTACATGCCAAAAGCCCCTAGTATGCAGGGCATTTTGGGCAGACTTAAAATTAACTTAAAACTAAATTGTAAGAATTTTTGTAGATAGTATACAATGAGTAAAGGTGAGTATTTAAGCTATGAAATTTGAACATAGTTTAGACATGACATTTTTTAAACATAGTTTTGTACTTTTGTCTTCATTATAAAATTAATTAAATCAGATTAAACTAATTAAAGCAATAATAATAATAAAATAATAAAAAGTTATGGTTGATAATTTATAAAATAAGTAAAGTTGCATATCTAAGTTATAAAGTTTGAATATAAGTTGAACATATCAATTAATTGTAGCAATTTATTGTAGCAATGCAACTAATTGAGTGAGATAACAATTTAAAACAATTAATTGCATTGCAGTTAGTTTACGTGGTCATTATAATGTAAGTGTTGTGGGAATAATTAGCTAAGTATGTATTATTCGTAACAGGTTTTACATTCAACCATGGCTCAGGTGGCATGATTATTCGACTTGGTACAGTCAAAACCCTGATCCTGGGTGACTTTCGTAAAGGAAGTGACGTGAAATTCTTAGCGTTACTTGGTGGGACGTTAAAGTCCAGTGAATCATCTTCATAAAAAATTGGAGGGGAAAGAATGGTGCCGGCGTCACCGTGTGAGAGGGACGCCACCCCGGGGCCGCCATGTTGGATACATTGGAATGGTAACGGGTTATCAAGTTCATCTCGACCCATCAACGTCGAGATTGAAGGAAGTGAACAATAAAGAGTGGAAACTAGTGAGACATTAAATCGGCGTGGGAATTAAAGAGGATTTGGTGATGTTAATGTCACGAGAGAGAATGTGTGCAGTAGTTCTCAGCAACATTCTCATAATGATCATATGTTTACCTCCCGATTCTGTCCCGAGAATTGTAGAGGTGTCAAGAAGTCAATACTTCTATATCGGGACCCCTACTCCACCATCATCAGCTTGCCGGGAGTATAATCGCTATCGAGCAAGACCGCGGGAGAACACCAACAAACGAAGTGACTCCCTCACCTACAGCTAAGTACATGCCTTTTTGTAGCAGTCAGTTATCGGCCGATAGGATTGTTATAAACGGTAGATGTACCTTAGCTAGGTCAACGATCTACAATGCACATCTAGGATGCTGTTAATGGGTGAGTGATGGTCATGTTAACTTAATTGTGTTCTCTCTCCTCTTCTTTCTACTTGTAATCAGTCAAATAATCATCTATACAGTCCACAAACCTGATTGTATCGTACGTATTAGTGCGAGTCTATTAATATATAAACACTGGTCCAGAGTGGAGTGGGGCTAATGTGAGAATATCGAAGGAACCCCTCGGGTGCGACCAGGAGTGGGTAAAGTTTCTCACACACCTCGCGGGAGTGACTGCGGTAAAATTATACTAGATGGTCACCTCCCATTGAGATTATCTGTTTGTAAGTGGCGGTGAAGTCCATACAGGTAGTTTCAAAATTCCCCACAACTGCATAGGCCTTATAGGTAAGGCTTGGAATGGAGTGACTTCCAGGACTTTGAACTCTGCTTGGAGACCATTGTGGCCAGGTTGTGTCCAACAGAGGGATTTTGAAGGGTTTGAGGCTGACCCTGACCCTGCCGACCCTGTGCCTGTTGTGGAAGGTATTGTGGCATTGGGCAAATCCCAGGGTTTGGAGGTGAGTGGCGAGGATGTGGAAGAGTTGGTGGAGGACCACAGGATGGAGCTAATAACTGAAGAGCTGCAACAGCTGGAACTGGAAGAGCATAAGACCAGAGTTGAGGCTATTGATTCACAGGAGGAGGAGGAAGAGGGATTGGTTGAGTTGCCTTCTTCAGAGATTAAGGAGATTTGTGCATTGTGGAATAGGGTCCAGGCATTTGCTGAAAAATACTACCCTGAGCAAGCTCAAACAAGCCATATCAGCAGCATGTTCAGTGACCAAACAATGTCCTACTTCAGGCAAATGTTAAAGAGGCGCCAGAAACAGAGGACTGTGGACAGTTATTTTGTGAGACATGGGTCCAGTGACTCTCAAGCTGGTCCTAGTGCGATTAAAAAACAAAGAAGAGAAGTAACCCCAGATAGGGCTTTGATACCTGAAGTCCTTTTGGAGGGGGATTCCCCTTCCAAACACTAACCCCTCACTCCTCCTCCCTATCTTCCATATACCATCAACAATCTTCAATAAAGGTAAGTAAAAATACATGCATTTATTTAATATATCTTTAGTACGTAGTATGTAATTCTTTTGTGTATGTAGAACTATAATTAATGTCATTAAAATGTATTATTTTTTAATATTTTTGGGTCTCTGGAACGGATTAATTGTAACAGAATCACGATTTCTTGGCAACCAAGGTAGAAAACAGAGTGTTATGCTTAGATTTCACACGAAAGACAAGAAAAATATCTAATAAGTTCATCAATTAGTGCAAAAAAAAAATCTTTATGTAAATGAGTGTCTCACAAAAAAACGTCAGAACCTACTATACAGAGTAAGAAAACTTAAACGTGAGAATAATGACAAAATCCACCAGTGCTTCACATGGGATGGGAAAATCCTGGTTAGGAAAACAAATGTAGGCCGTGCTTACTATATCACGAATGAAAATGAACTGTCCAACTTCCTTCGAGATGCTAATCTTACAGAGACTGACCAACCTCAAAGACCAAATCCTTAGACTACGTTAGTGCATGTAAACTCATAATTGTTCTAGTAACTGCTACCTCACTATCTTAAATTTCTCACAAAATTGATTGTGTGACTTATTTTGTATTACAGTGGACCCTCGCTATTCGAACACTCCAAAACTCACCCTCATTCCATAATGCTGTTCAAGTGCTGTTACCAAACGAATGTATTCCCATAAGGAATGATGTGAATTAGATTAGTCTATTTCAGACCCCCAAAAATACACTTATAAAAGCACTTACAATAATAAACTTACATAAAAGGGTGAGTTTTGGAGTGTTCGAATAGCGAGGGTCCACTGTATATACAGTGGAACCCCGGTTAACGAAAAAAATTCATTGCAGAAGCCTGCTCAAGTGCCATTACCAAACGAATTTACTTCCTTAAGAAAAAATGTCATTTAGGTTAGTCTATTTCAGACCCCCAAAAATACACTTCCACAAGCACTTACAATATTATACTTACATAATTACACGATTTCCGGGGTGTTCGTTAACAGGGGTTCCACTGTACAGTGGACCCCCGAGTTTCGTAAACCCCGGAAATCGTACATTTATGTAAGTATAATATTGTAAGTGCTTGTGGAAAAGTATTTTTGGGGGTCTGAAATAGACTAACCTACGTGACATTTTTCCATAAGGGAGTAAATTCGTTCGGTAATGGCACTTGAGCAGACTTCAGGAGTGAAGTTTTTACGAAACTCGGGGGTCCACTGTATATCTTTTTCCTTATTTGTAACCATTTGTTATATATTTCTTAATACATATTTACCATTACCATTTCCCAACCTTAACTATTTTCAGTATTAGTAATCACTATTTACTTGAAATTTGATTAAAACCTTTTTACTATTAGTCCACTCTACTTTATAAAATTAATCTCTATATTCTCTTAAAATAGTTCTTTACATTCATTTATCTTTTATTGTTTTTATATAGTATTCTAAAATTTCAACCAGTGCAATATTGAATTCAAATAATTATCCAAACCAAGTTAATACTAGTCATAGCAACAATTCCAACCATTTCATTAGCCAGTTCAATTAGTAAATCATCAACATTGTACAACTATCCTATATCTCTGTGAAAATTGTTCAAAAATGTAATAATCCAATACAGTGGACCCCCGACTAACGAAAGGCCCATATAACGAAAAAATCGTGTAACGTAAGCTTTTTTCGCTTTCGTGTAGCGAAAATTAACTCGTGTAGCGAAACGTATCAGACCTGTCCGCCTGCCCCGCGCCTGCCCTGCGCCTGCGCAGGACGCCAGTGAAGCGTTGTTTACCATTGAGAGAACATTACCCAGAGTGCTCTTTCAAACATTCACAATAAATTTGTTGTGTTTATTGGTGGTTTAGTGATCGTCACTGTGAAATAAGTCACCATGGGTCCAAAGAAGCTTCACAAGTCGATGAAGGCTATAGCACCAGCCAGTGATAAAGTGTAGCAATGGAAATAAGTTACTCTGTCTTGACTTTTTTGGGTTATCCTAGGTATTCTACACATATGCTGCTATGTATGATAATGTATGTATAGCTGGATTTGTGTATACCTGAATAAACTTACTTAAGTAAGTTAAGCGATTAATCGATAGAAAATGACGACACAAAACTTAACTTCTACAATGTTTGAGATTATAGGGACACTGACAAGAATGCAGTACTGTGCCACCATCTCCTCCAAGTGTAAGTGTAAGTATTTCTTATTTATATAAGTGTGAATATTTCTTATTTATAAATTAAAGTGTAAATATTTCTTATTTATAAATTAAAGTGTAAATGTTTCTTAGTTATAAATTATGCACATTGTTTGTGTGATAGTGGTGGTGGCTTTCTGCTGAAACCGCCTACCACCACGGCTTATGGTCAGTGGCCCTATAACCAACAACAACACAAGACACACCACCAGTTCTTAGATTCATACTGACATGTTTTATTCATTCTAGAGTTTATATCATGTTTCTATGTTATTAATATTGTTTATTATGTCATATTAGATGAATTGTGCTAGATAAATAAGCTGTAGAGTTGATATTATTGTCATATTGAAAGACTATTTTGTCCTGCCTCCAAACAAACTCCAATACACCAACAAAAGTCTTCAATAAAGGTAAAACTTATTTAACTGTTCATTTGTCCATTATAATTAGTGCTTTATATTTATTTCTCATTGTTTTCTGTATGTAAAACTATAGTATTTATTCTTTAAAAAAATGAATTTTTTTTTTAATTTTTTGGGTGGAAACAGATTACAGTGGTACCTCGAGTTACGATGGTCCCTAAAATCGCCCTTTTATGTAAGTTTATTTTTTTAAATGCTTTTGTAAGTATATTTTTGGGGGTGTAAAAGGACTAGTCTATTTTACATTATTCCTTATGGGGATAAATTCGTTTTGTAATGGCACTTGAACAGCATTCTCGAATGAAAAAATATCGTAACTCGAGGTACCACTGTAATTGTATTTACATTATTTCTTATGGAAATAAGGTTTCGAATTATGAAAGTTTCGTGTTGAGAAATAGCTCCTGGAACTGATTAATTTTGTTAGTTGAGGGACCACTGTAGTTAGTATTTTTAACTTTTTATATAGTATATCGATTTCTATAATTGCATTTACTACTATATTTTTTAATACATATTTACCACTACCATTTTCCAACCTTAACTATATACAGTATTAGTGATCACTTTATTTACCTAAAATTTGATTAAAACCTTTTCTACTATTAGTCCACTCTACATTGTATTAGGAAATCATCAACATTGTACAAATATCCTATATCTCTGTGAAAAATTGTTCAAAATTGTAAAAATCCAATTAGTTTGTAAGAATAATTAATCTAGTATCATATTAATGAGTTTAACATATTCCATTGTTCTCAAGTCTAGTTATAGAATCACACTAAATCTTATGATTACAGGCATTGATCCTGACATCAACCTATTATTAAATGACTTACATGATTCCAATAGCAACTGTAATTACTACATGGCAGATCAAGCAAAGACATTACTCAGAGCCAACAATAAAATAACCATCTTTAATTACAATGTTAGATCTTTTAGCAAACATTATGATGACCTCACAGCACTATCCAATCCCTACAGACCAATATATCAATCATCACACTCACTGAGACCTGGCTAAAGCCTAGTACAGTGGTACCTCGAGTTACGATGGTCCCCAAAATCGCCCTTTTATGTAAGTTTATTTTTTTAAATGCTTTTGTAAGTATATTTTTGGGGGTGTAAAAGGACTAGTCTATTTTACATTATTCCTTATGGGGATAAATTCGTTTGGTAATGGCACTTGAACAGCATTCTCGAACGAAAAAATATCGTAACTCGAGGTACCACTGTATTACAAATGTCTATGCCATCCCAGGTTACACAGCCATACACAACTGTAGGACTGATCAGCGAGGGGGTGGAATAGCTATATATTACTCAGATCAACTTGAATGTATCAATTTCTCCTGCACAAGTGATGAGCATGGAGAATATATTGTAGCTAAATTTAAATCAAAAGACCTGCAAAAAAACCCTCACAGTGATAAACATCTACAGACTACCACAGTCAAATATTCACCACTTTAGTGAAAAATTAGGAAACCTCAATCAGCTCTCCTTGCACTATATCACTCGCTCATTTACCCATATCTCACGTATGGAATCTGTGCATGGGTATCAACAACATTAAATCACCTTAGACCACTCATAACGCAGCAAAAGGCTGCAGTCAGAATGATAACAAATTCCCACTCTAGACAGCATACTCCACCAATATTCAAAAGCCTAAAACTACTCACCATAAAGAACATTCACACTTATTCTTGTGCCTACTACATACATAGAACTCTACATTCTAATATAAACCCTCCGCTCAAAATTCTCCTCACCAACTTTAATAGGACCCATGACCATAACACAAGATACAGATCACTTTTTGATGTACCCCATGTCCACAGCAACCTATGTAAGAATTCTATGCACATAAAGGGCCCCAGAATCTGGAACTCGTTACCAGGAAATGCTAAAATAACCTTGTCTGAAAATCAATTTAAGACTTCTCAAAAACCACCTGCTCACCCTAAACTAAATACTCAAACTGTAAATTACTCTCAAAATGCTCAATGTTATTTTCATTAAGATAATTTAATTTTTACTATTATGTTCCATCCTACTAAACACTAGTTACAATGTCTATCATCATTTTGTAATGAACAATGTATTATCATCATATCATAATTTGAATGATCTACCAATTCAAACTCATTCAATTACTCCAATATTATGTTCATAGTCTATAAGCCATTAGATTAAGCTACCCCTAGTACCAAGGCATGCCAGAGGCTCTCCTTGCACCTTAATTTATGATTGTAATGTAAACCCATGTACACGAGCAAAGAAATAAAATTGTATTTGTATTGTACAGTGGTCCCTCGGTTTTATTTTACTATTTTTGGAAGTCTGGAACGGATTAATTTTATTTCCATTATTTCTTATGGGGAAAATTGATTCGGATAACGATTAATTCGGTTACAGATACGCCCTCTCTGACGGATTAATATCGCTAACCGAGGTACCACTGTACAGTGGTCCCTCGGTTTTCGCTGAAAATTCGTTCCAGAATGCTGCTCAAGTGCCATTACCGAACGAATTTACTTCCTTAAGAAATAATGTCACGTAGGTTAGTCTATTTCAGACCCCCAAAAATACACTTGCAACAGCACTTGCGAAAATACACTTACATAAATGTTCGAGTTTGGAGATGCACGAAAACCAAGGGACCACTGTACAGTGGTACCCCGGTTAACGATATTTTTTCATTCCAGAATGCTGTTCAAGTGCCATTACCAAACAAATTTATCCCCATAAGGAATAATGTAAAATAGACTAGTCCTTTTAGACCCCCAATAATACACTTACAAAAGCATTTAAAAAAATAAACTTACATAAAAGGGCGAGTTTGGAGACCATCGTAAACTGGGGTACCACTGTACAGTGGACCCCCGGCTAACGAAAAAAATTCATTCCAGAAGCCTGTTCAAGTGCCATTAGAAATAATGTCACGTAGGTTAGTCTATTTCAGACCCCCAAAAATACACTTCCACAAGCACTTAAAATATTATACTTACATAATTGTACGATTTCTGGGGTGTTCGTTAGCCGGGGGTCCACTGTATTTGTATTCCCATTACAGTGGACCCCCGGTTAACGAACACCTCGGAAATCGTACAATTATGTAAGTATAATATTGTAAGTGCTTGTGGAAGTGTATTTTTGGGGGTCTGAAATAGACTAACCTACGTGACATTATTTCTTAAGGAAGTAAATTTGTTTGATAATGGCACTCAGGTAAGCTCACCGTCAGTGATAAGGAAATGTGTAGAATTTTTAACATTTATTTCCTCTCAGTTTTTACACAGGAAGATACCAGCGATATTCCAGAAATAATAAATTATGTAGAACAGGATGATAGTAAACTATGCACGATTTGGGTCACAAGTGACATGGTCCTTAGACAAATAGATAAATTAAAACCTAACAAATCCCCAGGCCCTGATGAACTGTATGCAAGGGTTCTAAAGGAATGTAAAGAGGAGCTTAGCAAACCTATGGCTAATCTTTTCAACATATCACTGCAAACTGGCATGGTGCCAGATAAGTGGAAAATGGCAAATGTAATACCTATTTTCAAAGCAGGTGACAGGTCCTTAGCTTCGAACTATAGACCAATAAGCCTAACCTCCATAGTGGGAAAATTTATGGAATCAATAATTGCCGAGGCAATTCGCAGCCATCTTGAAAAGCATAAATTAATCAACGAATCTCAGCACGGTTTTACAAAGGGGCGATCCTGCCTTACAAATTTAATAACTTTTTTCACTAAGGTATTTCAGGAGGTAGATCATGGTAATGAATATGATATTGTGTATATGGACTTCAGTAAGACTTTTGATAGAGTCCCACATCAGAGACTATTGAGGAAAATTAAGGCACACGGAATAGGAGGAGAAATTTTTTCCAGGATAGAGGCATGGTTGACAAATAGGCAGCAGAGAGTTTGCATAAATGGGGAGAAATCAGAGTGGGGAAGCGTCACAAGCGGTGTTCCACAGGGGTCAGTATTGGGCCCCTTGTTGTTCACAATCTACATAAACGACATAGATGAGGGAATAAATAGCGACATAAGCAAGTTTGCCGATGACACCAAAATAGGCCTTCCAATTCATTCAAATGAGGACATTAGAGCACTCCAGGAAGATTTGAATAGACTGATACAGTGGTCGGAGAAGTGGCAGATGCAGTTTAATATAGATAAATGCAAAGTTCTAAATATTGGACAGGACAATAACCATGCCACATATATACTAAATAATGTAGATCTGAATACTACTGATTGCAAAAAGGATTTAGGAGTTCTGGTTAGCAGTAATCTAAAACCAAGACAGCAGTGCATAACTGTTCGCAATAAAGCGAACAGAATCCTTGGCTTCATATCAAGAAGCATAAATAATAGGAGTCCTCAGGTTGTTCTTCAACTCTATATATCCTTGGTTAGGCCTCATCTAGATTATGCTGCACAGTTTTGGTCACCGTATTACAGAATGGATATAAATGCTCTGGAAAACGTACAAAGGAGGATGACTAAGTTGATCCCATGTATCAGAAATCTTCCCTATGAGGACAGACTGAGGGCCCTGAATCTGCACTCTCTAGAAAGGCGTAGAATTAGGGGAGATATGATTGAGGTGTATAAATGGAAAACAGGAATAAATAAAGGGGATGTGAATAGCGTGCTAAAAATATCTAGTACAGTGGTCCCTCGGTTTTCGCCGAAAATTCGTTCCAGAATGCTGCTCAAGTGCCATTACCAAACGAATTTACTTCCTTAAGAAATAATGTCACGTAGGTTAGTCTATTTCAGACCCCCAAAAATACACTTGCAACAGCACTTACGAAAATACACTTACATAAATGTTCGAGTTTGGAGATGCACGAAAACCGAGGGACCACTGTATTGACAGGACTCGCAGCAATGGCTTTAAGTTGGATAAATTCAGATTCAGGAAGGATATAGGAAAGCATTGGTTTGGTAATAGAGTTGTCGATGAGTGGAACAAACTTCCGAGTACAGTTATAGAGGCTAAAACGTTGTGCAGTTTTAAAAATAGGCTAGATAAATATATGAGTGGGTGCGGGTGGGTGTGAGTTGGTCCTGACTAGCTTGTGCTACTAGGTCAGATGCCGTGCTCCTTGCTTAAGTGAATGTAACCTGACCTGGCTGGGTCGGGGCATTGGCTTAAGCCAGTGGGAGACTTGGACCTGCCTCGCATGGGCCAGTAGGCCTGCTGCAGTGTTCCTTCTTTCTTATGTTCTTATGTTCACTTGAGCAGGCTTCTGGGATGAAGTTTTTTCGTTAACCGGGGGTCCACTGTATTTCTTATGGGAAATATTAATTCGATTTTCGAACATTTCGAGTTAAGAACAAGCTCCTGGAACGGATTATGTTCGATTTCTGAGGGTCCACTGTACTATCACAGCCATAGTTATACTACAGTGGACCCCCAGTTTATGTCATTTTTTCGTTCAAGAATGCTGTTCAAGTGCCATTACCGAACGAATTTATTCCCATAAGGAATAATGTAAATTAGATTAGTCCTTTTGGACCCCCAAAACTACTCTTACAAAAGCACTTACAAAAATAAACTTGCACAAAAGGGCGAGTTTGGAGACCATCGTAAACCGGGGGTCCACTGTACTTTGCTCACTGAGTTTAATCATTTCTAACTTTGCACTTAAAGTAAGAGCTTTATGACTTCTCATTTTATCACAACTACCTTTAAATGCCATTGTAGTACAAAAAGAGTACAGTGGTCCCCCAAGTATCGTAAAAACTTCACTCCAGAAGTCTGCTCAAGCGCCATTACCGAACAAATTTACTCCCTTAAAGAAAAATGTCACGTAGGTTAGTCTATTTCAGACCCATAAAAATACACTTCCACAAGCACTTACAATATTATACTGCCAGGTGACTGTGAAACAGAAACCTGAAACTGTTTTACATGATGGTAGGATTGCTGGTGTCTTTTTTCTGTCTCATAAACACGCTGGATAACAGGTATATCTAGCTACTTCTACTTACACTTTAGGTCACACTACACTGGCATACACATGCATATATATACATACACACATCTAGGTTTTTCTTCTTTTTCTTAATAGCTCTTGTTCCTTTTATTTTCTCTATTGTCCATGGGGAAGTGGAAAGAATCTTTCCTCCGTAAGCCATGCGTGTCGTATAGGCGACTAAGATGCCGGGAGCAATGGGCTAGTAACCCCTTCTCCTG